>JACEVL010000388.1:1554059-1604059 GCA_020284085.1 Aporrectodea caliginosa | reverse complement strand
TAAGAAAGAAAAGAGTTGGTGACATATTTGGTGGCAGCGGTGGGATTCGAAACAACGTCTGGGATTCGAAACAACGTCTGGGATTCGAAACAACGTCTGGGATTCGAAACAACGTCTGGGATTCGAAACAACGTCTGGGATTCGAAACAACGTCGACTGGTGAATACGCATTCAAATCATTGGTAAATCTACGACAACGAAAGCCTCAACGACAAAGGTATAAAAGTTGGTTGTTATCAAACAAAGAACAATTCCCAATACTTCAAACACAAAAGAAAACTGGTGTTTTCCAGAAAGGACAGCACTGAAGTAAAGAAGTAAGATGGAGAAATTAAGTGTCAAAAAACAAGCAGAACTGAAGAAGATGTCTTCTGAAAGATTAAAACAGCGCTTGTTGAAGGCTGGTTTTGAAGAAGAGAAACTGAAAGATATGTCACGTGAGGACATGTTAGAAGCGCTAGCTGAAGTCTGGCTTAAGGAAGAAGCAGAAGAAGAAGGTGCTGTCGGCGGTGTTGTGGAAAAGGTTATTGAAAAACCGCCTGGACTTATGTCTATGGAGATGATGATGCAGTGGATGATGATGAAAGAAGAAAGAGAGGAGAAACGAAGACAAGAAGAGAAAGAAAGAGAGGAGATACGAAGACAAGAAGAGAAAGAGAAAGAGGAGAAACGGAGACAAGAAGAGAAAGAAATGCGACAGGAAGAATTACGTCTTCAGAGAGAAAAGGAAGAGAAGGCAGAACGTCTTCAGAGAGAAAAGGAAGAGAAGGCAGAACGTCTTCAGAGAGAAAAAGAAGAGAAAGCAGAAAATGCACGACAGGAAGAATTACGTCTTCAAAGAGAGAAAGAAGAATTGCAAAGGCAGCAATTTGAAATTCAATTAGAGCAATTGAGAAAAGATAGAGAAGATGCTGAAAGGAGAAGATTAGAGCAGATGATTGAATTTGAAAAGGCGCGGAAAAGTGACGAAGAGATACGTCAGCAACAGATTGAAGAGAAGAGACTACGTGAAGAAGAAAAGGAAAAAGTGCGAATTTCAGAGTTGGAGCGAGCAGAACAGGTTAGACAAGAAGAACTGAAATTACAGAAAGAAAGCATGGAGAAGGCGGAAGAGGAAAGACAAGAACGTTTAAAGTTGGAACAACAAAAAATAGCATTAAAAGAAGCACAACTCAAAGAGGAGAAGCGAAATAGAGAAGCTCAAGAGCAAAGAAGAGAAGAAGAACGAGAAGAACAGAAAAGGAAACAGGAAGAAAGTGAAACGATGGTTTCGAAAATAAAGAAAATTGGTGATGCCATGAAACACGTGTTACCTAAAATGCCAAACGATATGATGGAGGTGCCATTATATTTCGAAACGGTTGAGAATGCGTTTCGTAGTTTCAACGTGCAAGAACAATTCTGGGTGAAGTTACTATTGCCATTGATGACTCCGAAAGCTAGAACTGTTCTAAACAGATTGTCATTCGATGATTTAGACGATTATCAAGTCGTGAAACAGCACTTGTTAAAAGAATTCAAGTTGACACCGAGAGAGTACAGATCGAAGTTTATTGATGCGAAGAAGACAGCTGAAGAAACGTATACAATGTTTACAGCTAGGCTGAAGAACTTGCTGAACTATTATGTGAAAAGTCGCAAAGTGGAAAAGAATTTTGAGAAGCTGTTTGATTTATTAGTGGCGGATAAGTTGAAAGAATCACTACCACCAGGTCCACTACAGTTTGTATTGTCGAAGGAAGGAACTGATTGTTACGAAGCTAGTGTTGTGGCAGACCTAGCAGACATTCATGTTAATAATCGAATTGGTTTGGCAATTCCGAATAAGACAAGTTTTGATTTTGTACCCAATGTAAAAAGAAATCAACAGTTCACTCCAAATTTTGGTTTTCATTGGAAGAGCAATCAAGAAACAGGAAATCAGTTCAGAGGTGCAGAAGTGAAACCAAATTCTCCGGTTGTTCATGAGAATAGAGAGTCGATGATGACCAGACAACGTCAGGTATATAACAAATCACCACCAAGGTTTGTCGCGAGAGAAGGCAATGCATCGTTTACTCCATATAAGAGAAAAGAAAGCATCGAACAACGAGGTGCAGTGGTGAAACGTTGTCATAACTGTGGATCAGACAGGCATTTGATGAAATTCTGTCCAGTTCCTGTTACAACCTCAAATTATGGAAAACAAGAACATTCGAGGGTGAATCGAATTCAAGTGGTTGATAATTCTGAAAGTCAAGCCACAGAACATCAGAACAATGAAACTGAAGTAAAGTCAGTGATGAAATGTCACCTTTCACCTGATATTCAGAAAGAAATTCTATTGCACAATGGAATGCAGAAAGAAATGGCTGGAAGAGATGAAAGTACAACATTGAAGAAAGTGGTATTGCAGTACGTCGAGGTAGAAATTCGTGGAACAGCAGGAAAAGAACCAATAAAAGTAAAAGCACTGATTGATTCTGGAGCAGAGGTTCCGGTGATTAGTGAAGAATTACTGGAAGGCATGAAGGTGGAGCAGATTGGAAAAGTGAACTTACAATGCGTGGCAGGAGATGCCATTCCTGCAAAGTTGGTGAAAGTTGATGTAAGGCTGTGTTGTAACGATGTGGAAGAAGAGGTAATTCCGCATAAAGTCAAATGTTCACTTACACCTTATGTGACATTGATGTGTGCTAGTATTGCAAAAATGGGAAGCACAGAAAGATTCTTGTTGCATCCAGAAATCATTGCAGAACTTAAAGCCGTGCCACAAGTGAAAATGATACAAGGAGATGTGCAAGCGAATGTAACGACGAGATTGCAGAGTCAGCGAAAGAAAGTGGTAGATGTCGAAGAGGAAAGTGAAACTGAAAGTTCAAGTGAAGAGGAAAACGAAAGTGATGATCAACAAAGTTTAATACAAGACGGTATAACAGCAGAAATGAGTGAACAAGAGATGGCTGCATGCAAGAATGGTAATCTAAATGAAACGAAAGAGGATAATGAATGTGATGTGGAGATAGCAGATTTGTTTCAAGAAAATGAGAAAGATGAAGAACAACAGATGCAGATTGCAGACGCAAGGAAATTCGAAGAACAGCAGAGACAAGATGAATCATTGAAAGCATGGTGGAATTTAGCGCCAGATAAAGAATCTGAATTCTGCGTGGTAAATGGCTTACTGTACAAGAGATATCGAATATTAGAGCAAACGATATATCAATTGGTGTTACCAAAAGAGCGACGAATGAAAGTGATGGAGTTGGCTCACGAATCAGTATTTGGAGGACATCTTGGAGAAGAGAAAACTAGAGAACGAATAAAGTTGTCTTTTACGTGGCCAAAGATGAGAAGAGATATAGTGAAATTTTGCAAATCATGTGAGAAATGTCAGTTAAAGGCAAGAAGTTTGGTGATGGACAGGGTTCCTATCACTCCAATTCCAAGAGAAGATGTGGCGTTTAGAAGAATTACGGTGGATTGTGTAGGACCAATCGAGCCAGCATCTGCTGCAGGTCACAAGTACTGTTTATGTATTGTCGATTCTTGCACAAGATGGCCTACAGTGTTTCTGTTGAAATCATTAACTGCGAAAGCTGTGTGTGATGCTTTGATGGAGTTGTTCATGAACGTTGGTGTACCTTCAGTGATCACAAGTGACCAAGGAACAAATTTTACTGCGAGTCTGACAAGAGAATTTCTGAATTTAATGGGTTGTAGTCCAAGATTTGACACGCCAGGTCATCCAGAGGCAGCTGGACTAGTAGAAAGATGGAACCAAACATTCAAGAAAATGATCCATCATGTAATTGTTGACAATCCAAGGCAATGGCACAAAGTAATTCCGTTTACAGTGTGGGCATTACGAGAAGTACCGAATGCAACTACTGGAATTGCTCCTTATATGTTGGTGTATGGAAAGATTCCGCGTGGACCACTGGCAATTCTAAAAGAAAGTTGGACAAGAGAAATTAATTTACCACCTCATATTGGAATCCAACCAGAAAAGTACTTGAAAGACATGAAAGCAAATATGGAAAAAGCATTACTGTTTGCAGAATCATATACACGAGAGAAGCAATTACAGTATACGAATCAATACAACAAAAGAGCGAAACATAAAGAATTTGAACCGGGTGAAAAAGTTATTGTGTTGTATCCGACGTCAACAAATAAACTGATTTCACGATGGCATGGTCCATGTACTGTCATACAACGAAGGTCCAAGTACTCTTATTTGATTGATATGGGTGACGATTGTCGAAAGATAATTCACGCAAATAAAATCAGAAAGTACATTACAAGAGCAATGAGTTGTGGATTAATCGTTGAAGAAGATGAAGACTTTGGTTCAGTGGTTGAGTTGTTGACGAAGAATGACTTGCAAGATGAAAAGAATTCACTGAATCTTGATCCTGAACAGATTAGTCATTTAACATTATCTCAACAAAAACAATTGCTGGAAGTACTGAACAGATATTCTGATCGATTTTCTGAAAAGCCTGGACTATGTACATTGGTTGAGCATGAAATTGAACTGAAACCGGAATTTCGTGAAAAAGAATTTATGGCTTACCGAATTCCACTCATCTATCGAGCAGAAGTTGAACGACAAATTAAAGAAATGCTTCAAGCCAACATTATAAAACCATCTTCGAGCAGAATGGCAAGTCCGCTGGTAATTGTTAAAAAGAAAGACGGTTCTCTGAGACTTGCCTGCGACTACAGATACATTAACTCGTTCACTGTGGATTGTAAATATCCAATGCCGATTGTAAAAGATGTTTTGCACAAAGTTGGAAAATCAAATGTGATCTCAATTTTTGATTGTCGAAGTGCTTACTGGACTTGTCCTGTTAAGCAAACTGATCAATGGAAAACTGCTTTTGTTACTCACAATGGACTGTACGAGTTTACTCGTGTTCCTTTCGGAATGATCAACTCAGGAAGAACATTTGTTAAAGCAATTAACATGGTTTTACAGCCTATAAATGAATTTGCTGAGCCCTATGTAGATGACATTGCTGTGCATTCAGATGATTGGAAGATTCATTTACAGCATTTAGATGCATATTTAATGCAAATGAGACTGCATAACATTACTCTGAACTTAAAGAAATGTATCTTTGGTAAGAGTGAGGTAAAGTTCATCGGTCATGTGGTTGGTTCTGGAACGATTCAAATGAATCCAGATAGAATTGAAAGTTTAATTAATTTGAAAACCCCAGAAACGAAGAAACAAATTAAGCAATTGCTGGGATTTTTTGGTTACTATAGACAGTTTATCAAAGATTTTGCACAGATTGCGAAGCCTCTATCTGATTTGACAAGCAAACATGTTCCAGATAAGATTGATTGGACTGATAGACATCAACAGGCATTTAATTTACTTAAAGATGCTGTACGCTCTAAAGTTGTTTTATATGTTTTTGATGTTGGAAAACCTTTTAATTTGTACTGTGATAGTAGTGATTTTGCAGTAGGAGCTGTTTTAACACAGATGGATGATAAGGGAATAGAACGCCCTGTATCATTTATAAGTCAGAAATTGACTGACACTCAGAAGAGATGGGCAACTGTAGAGAAAGAAGCCTATGCTATTGTTTGGGCTCTAAATAAGTTGAAAGAGATAATAATTGGATCTAAAGTTCACATCTTTACCGATCACAATCCTTTAACTTATCTGACTGAATCTATGTCTAAGTCTGCTAAATTGGTGCGTTGGGCTTTAGCACTGCAAACTTTTGATGTAGAAGTTAATTATAAGAAAGGACGATTAAATGTTGTAGCAGATTGTTTATCTAGATTATAAGATTGTTTATTTTACTGTATTATATAGTATTAAGTTTATTGCATAATTTAGTACCTGATGATTTCGCAAATTTTTAAGTTTAATTTGCTCAATCCAAAGAAAGGGAAGGAGGTAATGTGAACTAATGTTTTGCATATATAATGAGCACAGGTGTTCCTTAGGTTGATATATATATATATATAATAATGTGTATCGATTGTTAAGCGTTTTAGTCTTAGGCCTTAGTTGCGCTGTCGGCTCGTGGGCGCTTGGCCTAAAGTAGCCTAAACTTTGGCTGACGATAGATTCTCTACACGTGCAGTTAGCGCGCCAAACTTAGAAACTGCTGATGACAGTGAATTTGAACAATACAGTGTAGTAGTTGGTTTAATGCAGTAGAGAGCTGTATGTTAGAAGTTACCGTTGAGTGGTAATTGATAAGAACTTTGATATTAAGTGTACGTTTGAAATAACTGTGTTTGAAGAAAGGAGAAACATTCAAAGAACTGTGTCAATTTAATTCTTAAACAGTTAGAAGACGTTGAGCAATTTATATGTAGAGATAAGGAAAGTTCTTGAGGTAGGTCACAACTAAGAAAGAAAAGAGTTGGTGACAATAGCAGTGATACAATCTGTGTGTAAAAACGCTGAGTGAAATCCTTATAGAACTTGCATGACGGCATGCCCTTACAGACTTGCTTCATATAAAATTTTAACTGGCTAAAATTAAAAGTTATTTGGGGCTAGTTAAGGCATCTGTTGGTGAGATTAAAGATCAATTTTCTTTAAAAATTGGAAACTCGTTTTAAAATAAATTTAAACCTTATTCTAACGCCGCGCTTTGATTGTTTTTGGAAGGCCTATTAGTTGACAGTGTTACGAATTTCTGAGCATTACTTATGGGCTTCAGATGAGAACAAAATGCCTAAATCCATCATGGATATCATACTAAAGTAAACTCAGACTTTTGGTCTACTTTATATTACTTGCTAATTAATCTGTCTGTGTAGGACGAAGGCACAACAATCCTTTCTGCTGCGAACGTATACAGTGATACAATTCATTTTATCTATTTTCGTCAACTGGCGACAGATGGCGTCGTTAATGTTGTGTCGCTGCAGTTTAGTGTTGAAACTCGCCGCTAGGTTACGCCACGTACCAAGCTCTTAGCATCACACGGTCCGAGGTATAATATACCGAAATTGATTTACGGAGACATTTCATGAGAACATGTAGGCCCTAAGTCAAGGGCATAAGGTTTATGAAGACCCAGATTAGGTCCACGAAAAACTTTAGTCCAGTATAACGTTCGGGACTAAATGAAATTCTCGGAATGAATGTTGCCTGCGTACCGACTCATGTTGGCATAAATCAGCAATCTAAAACTGTAATATAAGTACAGAGGCCTACTCATGTATTACGTATATATATATATATATATATATATATATATATATATATATATATATATACGTAATATATGAGTAGGTGTATGCGTGTATATAATTTATATATTACGTATACTTATATATATATATATATATATATATATATATATATATATATATATATATATATATATATATATATGCCAGGACCATATCTATGAAAACTATGGCTTTTATATGATCGTGTAGGACGATGAGGGATTACTTGGTACTTAATTACTTTGCCATGATGTGATGCATTGCGACAGATTTGAACCCGAACAGCCGTGGCCGCCTACACCGATCGACCATTAAGTTGCAGGTATTCTGAATATGGTATATGCCACTGCAGGTACTATAAGTACTAAGTATTCTACCACTCGGTGTACCATTCCCGTTCTCTTTTCCCCGTGCTAAATAAGGACATATGGCGAAACGGGCGCAATGAGACGAATTACGACGGACATCATATTGCACACCTTATGGGTTTCTGTCGAACTGGCGCTATAAAAATGTGTGAAAACCATCACGATCAGTCATCCAGCACGCAGGTACTTGTATACATCTGTTGTTTCTTTTGACACCTGTATGCGCACGTCTAGAACTGTGAGTATACACTGTGCACACCTATACACTGGGTGGATGGTGATGCCTTCTGTATAGCAGCAAACACCAATGATTCCAAAGTGATCGTCGTTATTGTGGTCTGCAAGTACGACACTGTCAATCGATTACCACAGAAATTTAGCTATCTAGACACTTTGTACGGCCCTAATAAAGCACTGTTAGTACCTCACGAGCGCGTAGGCTAGACTATAGTCCAACTGGGGCTTAAAGTTCATTAAAAATAAGAGTTCATCGGTAAACAAGCCCTGAGCCTAGGCTAGAGTAAGGAAAGGTTATAGTAACAAAAAGAATGTAGCTGAATGCTTGATTGCACACGGGAGTACAATTGATAGATTGAGATGACTAGATAAGTAAAAAAGAAGCCAGATGCAGCCGATATAGCTTCCAAAGGACCCGACTTCAATATGGTTTTCTGTTACCGTGAATCATTTATGAGTATCCATCGTTAGGGAACAGTATAGACCAGAAGTGGGCAACGAACGGCCCGCGAGCCGGGTCCGATCTCTGGGGACCTTTGAACCGACCTCTGACATGTCTTTTATATTAGCATTGTACCTGGCACTTGGGAACCTTTTATCCGGCCCTACACGAATGTCTGGACAACATTAAAACATCTGTTTTTTATTTATTAAATATCCGGCCTCTAGTCTATAGTTAACTAGTTTGCTAAGATACTCAATCTTCAATGTTCCAAGCACCTATATTTGTGAACAGTTCTTATCAAAGATGAAATAAAAAATGCAAAAACAGATGCAGACTAACAGATGACAATCTCTCAAATGAACTTCGAATTGCCACTTCGAACATTAAAGCTAACATTCTGGATGCGTTCTTCAATTAACTCATTGGAGAAGAAGTGTCAAGGCTCACATTAAAAATATAGCACACCAAGCAAATGGATACTTTGTACAACAGTTTCATGTATTTTTAAAACTGAATAAACTTAAAACATATTTTTTATTGTAGTGCAGGGCTGTAGATATTAGGATAATTAGATTTTTCATCGCAAAAATTATCTTCATTTACTTTAACGGTTATTCTGCAATATTTAGTTTGAATCAAATTAATATTGTCTCATTTCTGGGGCAATGAATCTGCAAAAATTAGCCCACGAAAGGCATACGGCCTCTGAGCTGCCCTTAAAATCTTAGAGCAGCCCTCTGTTAAAAGAAGTCGCCCATGCCTGGTATAGACCATTATATTGTTAGACAAAAAATACAGTCGACTTCTTACTAGACACCTCGTGTCTATCTATCAATGCTCTAGCCACATTTGCAGTTGATTTAATAATGCAGAACGTTGAGCAGCGTGTGGCGTTGCATTTCTGTTTCGGGATAATGGAAAAAGACCATGCAGTGGATAAGGTTAAACGATTCCTTTCTAGTTGATGCGGGGGTGAGTTGCGTGGGTGGATGGAGAAGGTAAGCGGCAGGGGATTAATGCGGGGGTTGGATCTGTGGAAAAGAGTATTTCAGTGAGAGTGAGTGGTAGACAGCAGATGGTATATGATGGAGGGTGAGTGAGCAAAGTAAAGTGTGCAATTCAGGCATTGCCTAAACTGTTAAAGAAAACTGTACCCTGCAGTGCAATACTTTAGGCGATGTTTCAGTGGACACAGCTATAGCTGTTCAGAAGGATTTAAGTCATTTGAGCGTTTCCATTGAACAATACCGAGTGCAGTAGTTAAACTTTAGCTGCCTTTAAGAGGAGGAGTATTACGAGGACAGGAAACTTCTTCAAAACCACTTAAACCAACGTTGCCTTGTTTATGTTTTGCCTCATGCTTTTATGCATGTATGTATGTATGTATGTAGGCATGTATGTATGTATGTATGTATGTATGTATGTATGTATGTATGTATGTATGTATGTATGTATGTATGTATGTATGTATGTATGTATGTATGTATGTATCATGTATGTATCATGTATGTATCATGTATGTATGCATGCATGTATGTATACATGTACATGTACGTACATGTTTCTATGTAAGCATGCAAGTATGCATGCATGTATGATTGCATGCACGTATGTATGAATATATGCATGCATGTATGCATAGCACTGTATAGCACATGGATGGATCCACAGTTTAATGACATCTTATGGAAATAAAGGCGGTTGACGTCGGCAGAAATTATTTTGAGCAGTTCTCAACGTTCGTAGGTCATTATACAGCCCAAACAGAGCACGCATGGATACTATATATGGGCTGTATATGCATAAAGAGGGTCTACAATATCGTGGGATAATGGCCGCTGACAACGTCGTCAGCTGACCGACCATCAGAGGGCATCGAATGGAAAAACGTGACCGCAGACAGTAATCAGTCCATGTAAAAAATACAGCTAGACACGGCTGTGGGTTTTTCCTTCTGTCATCGTCAGAATGAGGAATGTCTGGGTGCAGGGCACACTGATAAGTGCTCGTCACGTTAATGGCATTATGGCTATCGAGTCTGTTACGTTGTACGACTTCAAGCAATCATTTTTCATGTAATGATATTGAATAAAACAGCGGTTCTCAGCCTTTTTCTCAGAGGAAGGCAGACTTGTATACGAGACATCAAACTTTGAGACCGAGACCGAGACCGAGACAGTGGGGACTGAGACCGAGACCGAGACCGAGACAGTGGGGTCCGAGACCGAGACCGAGACACTAGGTTCAAGACACTTCAAAACGAGTGAAATGCACAATGGATCCAAATCCCGAAACAAATTTTCTCTCAACTTTTGAAGTCTAATACCACGGACAAGTCACTGAAATCAGCCGATCACCTGAATAGTATAAACTATAAAGAAATTATCGAGGTGTTCACATTTTGACAGAAAAATCTACACATCTATTATCCAGCCGCGGCCACCTATAGAGCAGGTTCACGGCAATATTGGGTGCCGCGGCACCCCGGTTGGAACATACATGAACAGAAGGGGGTCAACCCTTACTACCTTACTACCGTGGTGTAGGGGTATGTTCGGTGCCTTGCAGCCAGAGGGTTGGAGGTTCGAATCCACCTCAAGCCGCCGCGTAGGGACCCTGGGCAAGTCCTTCACTCGCAATTGCTCATGCGCTTCGGCGTGAAACTCCGATTCAGTGTCCGCGCTGTATTCGGGAGCGCCTCTGAGTAGAATCTTGAAGGGGCGCTATAACAAGTGCTCATACATACATACATACTGAAAGTCCTAATACAGCAGGCGGTAAATACATTATATTATTAGGTAACTACTAGACATGACGGATTATCTAAGAAGTCGGTGTGCCCGTCGACAAAAATCTAAGCGACTTTGTCGGTTGATAGGGCATGTGACTAAGTCGATTAAGTTGTTAAGTCAGTAGCTAATCTCATTGTCAGTCGGTAATTCCTTAGTGACTGACTCCGGGGAGCCCTCCGCGTTACAAGCCGAACACTCTAACCAATATTATTAGCTATCGCGTTCCATAAGCCTGCTCCAGTATCTCCTTCTCTGCTTATCATTTCCCACTCGCCTCGATTCCAGCAAGTTGGTTGTTTTGGGTGCTGAAGAAATTCGGAAGGTATACGGTTACGATTCGCAATTCCGCATACTATACATGTTAAAGTCTATCAATTGTTCCTGTTAAGATTGCGTAATCAAACAAATTAACACATTTATAATAGTCTAACTATGAGAGTAATCAGAAAAGAAGTCAATTTATTTCATATTCGCAAAAATTAATCATTACATTTAATCAATTGATGCAAATTATCTCGTTGCTTAGCTTTGACAATTCTTTGTACACAGTTAAACAAAGTATATTTGACGCAATAATCACTCCTTACATGTGTGTGACTACTACTCTCTGTGAATGCCTAAGTATGTGTCTGTATGTTTCGTCCTGCCTCCCTGTCTGTCTGATTGTCTGTCTATCTGGTAATATGCATGCGTTCTTCTTTTCCTCTGTCTGTTGTTCTTTCGTTGCAGAGCAGACGGATTAGATTTGTTTTCGAAGTCTCTGGTGACGTATATGGCAAACGTCTGTCTTTGTAAGAGAAGATGACTGTCTGCACGCTAGCTGTGAATGAAGAAAGGAAAGAGAAGGAAGGAAGGAGGGAAGGAAGGAAGGAAGGAAGGAAGGAAGGAAGGAAGGAAGGAAGGAAGGAAGGAAAAAGAAGGAAGGAAGGAAGGGAAGGAAAGGAAAGGTAAAGGAAAGGAAAGGAAAGGAATGGAATGGAAAGGAAAGGAAAGGATAAGGAAGGAGATAGAAGAAAGGAATGAAAGGAAGGGATGAAATAGGAAGGAACGGAAGGAAGGAAGGAAGGAAGAAAAGTGAGGACGGATGAAGGATGGATGGATGGATGGATGGATAAATGGATGGATGGATGGATGGATGGATGAACGGATGGATCATGAATGGCTGGTTGAATGAATGGATGGGTGGGTGGATGAACGGCTGGTTGAATGAATGGATGGGTGGGTGGATGAACGGCTGGTTGAATGAATGGATGGGTGGGTGGGTGAGTGAGTGGGTGGGTGAATCATGAATGTATGAGTTGGATTCATGGTATCGTCATCCGACACGTAGTGTTGACGAGTTCTGTTCGAGGAATGAGGACTTCATTTGGTCGACCGGATTTCGACGAATGACGACGACTGACCTAGGAGGAACAGACAGAGAACGAGCGCATCGTTCATCAAATGCCACTAATTACCATCAAATGACATCTCATCTATTACAGCTCTATGCCCCGCGTGACTCACAGCAATCGACCACCTCCACGCTATGCTAATATCCAGAACACAGAGGACAGTAATAGAAGGACAGACGCACAAACAGAGGGAAGACGCACAAACAGGGGGACAGACGGACAAGCAGAAGGACAGACGCACAAACAGGGGGACAGACGGACAAATATAAGAACAGAATGACAAACACAAGGAGAAACGACAAGAAAAAGGATAGATGGACACACAGAAGGACAGACCTACATGCAGAAGGACAGACGGACAAATAGAAGGACAGACGGCAAGCAGAAGGACAGACGCACAAACAGGACGACAGACGGACAAGCAGAAAGACAGACGGACAAGTAGATTAACAGAATGACAAACAGAAGGACAAACGGACAACAAACGAACAAGCAGTAGAACAGAATGAAGTGAGGGACGTGCTTCCTTCCCTCCGCAACGGAAGATCCTGATTATAGAGGCAAGGAAGAGCGCATGCATAAAACATAGACGCCGTGCGTTCCTCTACGCTATTCTACTCTTAGACGTGCTTACGAATTCAACGACGCCATTTGTCTAAGGTTCTCTGCCTTGTCCGTTAGTTCGCTGTAGTCCCTTACGAATCCATTGTCCGTTTTCCAGTCCATAGTCACAGGTCTCGGTATTTCTCTTCCGGTTCTCAGTTGGCCTCCAAACATCTGTCCAATACGATTCATTTGCACACTGAATGATTCTCCTCATTGTCTGTCAGTGCTACGCCAAACAGGCCCAAACTCAGCACTTATCGCTCAATCAATCAATCACTCAATCAATCAATCATTCAATCAATCACTCAATCAATCAATCAATCAATCAATCAATCATTCAATCAATCACTCAATTAATCAATCAGTCGGTCAATTCTTTTATTTGCACCAGCAATGGAACTAACAGTGTACATAGTAGTAACATGAAATAACTTGTTACGGCTACAAAAATGGGGTCCTGAAGAGATATTAGATCCCGCTGAATCTAGTTACTAAGTCAAATTGTGTAATGAGTGGTGACAGCTAGTTAAGCCCTATATAAATGTTCTCATATAGGTGGATGAGTGATTCTATAAAAGTAGGCCTACTAAGTTCCATATATACCATATAAACCTTAACTAGCAATAGCAAGAAGAGAAAATAGAAAATAACAAAAAAAATTAAAAAATCGATGAGCGTATCGGATATCCACTAATCTAATCTACTGCCTTCCATTGTTATCGTATTGTAAACAAGAGAAACAGGTGGACTACTGTAACAGCCATCAACAACGCCCGAGTACCAAACGATACAATTACAGTAATCCCTAGGAATGAGCCGAATATCCGTTCGGTATTCGGTTCGGGCCGGACTTTGCACTATTCGGTATTATCCGGATTCGGTTATCCCAGGTCCTAATATCCGAATAACAAAAGAAGTAATATTTTTGACCAAAAACAATTTCTTCTTTCATTAATTAAGAAATAGTAACCTGTTTTTGGCGACCTTCTGTGGTCATCTTTAGTCTTTAATTATAATTGAAAGTCTGTGTAAATAATAAAATTGTTACTCGACGTGTCAATAAAATGGCGGACAGGTTTTTCTTTAATTATATATATATATACATATAATTTATATATAAATATATGTACGTATGTATGTATACATATGCAAAGACAAATGATTACCGCCAACTATTCGGTTCGGATCCGGATTCGGCGAAAATAGCAGGCCAACTATCCGGATTCGGAAATTGGTAAAAAAAAATGCCATTCGGCTCATCCCTAGTAATCACATCCAGAACGACATCTGGAAAGCCTCTAGAGTTAAAGCTAATCTAATCTAATCCAATCTAATCTATTCTAATCTATTCTATAATCTAATCTAATGTGCCTTCTTTAGGGTCGACGTCTCCCACGCCACATTCGAGGCTTTTACTGTCTAGTGTCTACAGTAGGAGAATTGGACAGCAAGCATCTGTTAAATATTCAAATGTCGACCAGTTTCGTGTTCGATCGGCTTTTTTGATAGACGGACACGAGTCAATTACGGAGGCAATTGCAAATGATCACAAGAGCGTCAAGAACAGGGCATGCAATTCACCCACGCACATCAGATCAACTGTCCCGTGACAACACGAAAAAATTTGGAATAACAAGATCGTTAAGAAACTTAAGACTACAAAAATAGATCTTCACACATACATATACACAGACTATTGACATACGTACATAAATACGTGCATATAGACTTATGTAGACACATACATGTATATATATATACAGTACTACATACATACATGTATGAATGCATACAAATACACATAATTATAGGCCTACATAGTATACATACATACAGTGATGCAGACAGGCAAATATAAATATGCATACATCCATATACACAAATATATATATACACATACATACATACATACATACATACATACATACATACATACATACATACATACATACATACACACACACACACATACATATCTACATACATACATGCACACATAAATGACTGCATGCATACATGTACACATACTTCTATGCACACATGTATATATATATGCATCGAGACAGACATAAATACCTACATAATTACATAGCTTTACATGAGTACATTAATATCTACACGCACACCTTAAACTCCGCCATTTCCCGTCAGAGTGGATAAAGTTGGAGGGCGACGTTTAATCGACTTTGTTACGACACAGTGTCGTTAAAAAGTAACTAACCAACGAAGCACACATACACACGCACATACACAGAGACATATATAGGGCGACATGCACCATCCAGCGACTAAATGCTGACAAAGAGACATATACTCTGAGCCAAGAGCATAGAGGAGATTGAGTGAGCATGATCAGCCGAATATATATGCATCTATGCATAGATGTGCATAGATGCATATATGCATAAGAAGAGACAGCCATGGAATGGTCTGCCATGTGAGAGACTCATCATCATCTGGCGTTTTTTCCAAAGCATAAACTAACGAGACTCACTTCTTCAAAGGGCGGTCGATGACCTGATTAGCCTCTATAATGGTCTATATATATATATATATATATATATATATATAGTCATATAAATATAGTCATATAAATAGTCATATAAATATAGTCATATAAATATAGTCATATATATAGTATATATACTCTATAGACATATGCATGTATATATATATATGTATGTATATATATATATAAAATATATAATATATATAGGCTATAGTCAGGGACGGACGACGCCAAACAGCGGAGAAAGAGTCGGTCGTAAATCGAGGCGAAGGCGGCGACCATTGGCGGCGACCGTCACCGGAACAGAACGAACGACCGAGTGAGGAGCGAGTGACTGTCGTCTGCTTGTGCTAACTAACAGGATTGCGAAGAGGCACGTTGGGCGGCTGATTGGATTATGGCTCGCTGTTTTTAACTGGAAGTGCGTAGGTTCGAGGCTAGAACCTTGTGCAAATCATCAACGTGCAATCACTGTTGCCTGAAGGAGCGAGGTCAGGATGGCGAACAGACAGGAGGAAGGACAGGCGTATAGACGGACACACAGACAGATAAAAAGACAGTCAGACTCAGGCAGGTAAGCAGACCGATAGGCAGATTGATAGTAAGATATTATATATATATATATATATATATATATATATATATATATATATATATATATATATATATATATATATATACACAGACAGACAGGCAAATCCCCAAGCAGCAGGATATGTAGCCTGACAGACAGGCAGATCGATGGAGAGTAAGAGGTACATACAGATACATGCAGACGTACACTGGCTTATAGGTAGACAGACATTGGGATCGATAGACAAACAGCTGATGTTGAAATGTATTTCCGCGGTAGCCTCTGGCGACTGAAATAAGAGAAGAACCACAGAGATGTCCTTTCATTGTGTCTCCATGAGACGAAATGATGTTAGCCGTCTATCCAGAACAGATGCAAGGCGCGTATGCTCCTATTCTAAAATAATAGAGATCAACGTCTGTCATATACGAGTATATATAGAGATATCGGTTTCTCAGAGCAGATAATATCTTTTCAATAAATCTTTTCTTTTCAATAACTCTTTTCAATAACTCTTTTCAATAACTCTTTCAATAACTCTTTTCAATAACTCTTCAATAACTCTTTTCAATAACTCTTTTCAATAACTCTTTTCAATAACTCTTTTCAATAACTCTTTTCAATAACTCTTTTCAATAACTCTTTTCAATAACTCTTTTCAATAACTTTTCAATAACTCTTTTCAATAACTCTTTTCAATAACTCTTTTCAATAACTCTTTCAATAACTCTTTTCAATAACTCTTTTCAATAACTCTTTTCAATAACTCTTTTCAATAACTCTTTTCAATAACTCTTTCAATAACTCTTTTCAATAACTCTTTTCAATAACTCTTTTCAATAACTCTTTTCAATAACTCTTTTCAATAACTCTTTTCAATAACTCTTTTCAATAACTCTTTTCAATAACTCTTTTCAATAACTCTTTTCAATAACTCTTTTCAATAACTCTTTTCAATAACTTTTTCAATAACTCTTTTCAATAACTCTTTTCAATAACTCTTTTCAATAACTCTTTTCAATAACTCTTTTCAATAACTCTTTTCAATAACTCTTTTCAATAACTCTTTTCAATAACTCTTTTCAATAACTCTTTTCAATAACTCTTTAACTCAATAACTCTTTTCAATAACTCTTTTTTTCAATAACTCTTTTCAATAACTCTTTTCAATAACTCTTTTCAATAACTCTTTTCAATAACTCTTTTCAATAACTCTTTCAATAACTCTTTTCAATAACTCTTTTCAATAACTCTTTTCAATAACTCTTTTCAATAACTCTTTTCAATAACTCTTTTCAATAACTTTCAATAACTCTTTTCAATAACTCTTTTCAATAACTCTTTTCAATAACTCTTTTCAATAACTCTTTTCAATAACTCTTTTCAATAACTCTTTTCAATAACTCTTTTCAATAACTCTTTTCAATAACTCTTTTTCAATAACTCTTTTCAATAACTCTTTTTTCATAACTCTTTTCAAACTTTTCAATAACTCTTTTCAATAACTCTTTTCAATAACTCTTTTCAATAACTCTTTTCAATAACTCTTTTCAATAACTCTTTTCAATAACTCTTTTCAATAACTCTTTTCAATAACTCTTTTCAATAACTCTTTTCAATAACTCTTTTCAATAACTCTTTTCAATAACTCTTTTCAATAACTCTTTTCAATAACTCTTTTTCAATAACTTTTCAATAACTCTTTTCAATAACTCTTTTCAATAACTCTTTTCAATAACTCTTTCAATAATAACTCTTTTCAATAACTCTTTTCAATAACTCTTTTCAATAACTCTTTTCAATAACTCTTTTCAATAACTCTTTTCAATAACTCTTTAACTCTTTCAATAACTCTTTTCAATAACTCTTTTCAATAACTCTTTTCAATAACTCTTTTCAATAACTCTTTTCAATAACTCTTTTCAATAACTCTTTTCAATAACTCTTTTCAATAACTCTTTTCAATAACTCTTTTCAATAACTCTTTTCAATAACTCTTTTCAATAACTCTTTTCAATAACTCTTTTCAATAACTCTTTTCAATAACTCTTTTCTCTTTTCAATAACTCTTTTCAATAACTCTTTTCAATAACTCTTTTCAATAACTCTTTTTTTCAATAACTCTTTTCAATAACTCTTTTCAATAACTCTTTTCAATAACTCTTTTCAATAACTCTTTTCAATAACTCTTTTCAATAACTCTTTTCAATAACTCTTTTCAATAACTCTTTCAATAACTCTTTTCAATAACTCTTTTCAATAATAACTCAATAACTCTTTTCAATAATAACTCTTTTCAATAACTCTTTTCAATAACTCTTTTCAATAACTCTTTTCAATAACTCTTTTCAATAACTCTTTTCAATAACTCTTTTCAATAACTCTTTTCAATAACTCTTTTCAATAACTCTTTTCAATAACTCTTTTCAATAACTCTTTTCAATAACTCTTTTCAATAACTCTTTTCAATAACTCTTTTCAATAACTCTTTTCAATAACTCTTTTCAATAACTCTTTTCAATAACTCTTTTAACTCTTTTCAATAACTCTTTTCAATAACTCTTTTCAATAACTCTTTTCAATAACTCTTTTCAATAACTCTTTCAATAACTCTTTTCAATAACTCTTTTCAATAACTCTTTTCAATAACTCTTTTCAATAACTCTTTTCAATAACTCTTTTCAATAACTCTTTTCAATAACTCTTTTCAATAACTCTTTTCAATAACTCTTTTCAATAACTCTTTTCTTTTCAATAACTCTTTTCAATAACTCTTTTCAATAACTCTTTTTCAATAACTCTTTTCAATAACTCTTTTCAATACTCTTTTCAATAACTCTTTTCAATAACTCTTTTCAATAACTCTTTTTTAACTCTTTTCAATAACTCTTTTCAATAACTCTTTTCAATAACTCTTTTCAATAACTCTTTTCAATAACTCTTTTCAATAACTCTTTTCAAATAACTCTTTTCAATAACTCTTTTCAATAACTCTTTTCAATAACTCTTTTCAATAACTCTTTTCAATAACTCTTTTCAATAACTCTTTTCAATAACTCTTTTCAATAACTCTTTTCAATAACTCTTTTCAATAACTCTTTTCAATAACTCTTTTCAATAACTCTTTTCAATAACTCTTTTCAATAACTCTTTTCAATAACTCTTTTCAATAACTCTTTTCAATAACTCTTTTCAATAACTCTTTTCAATAACTCTTTTCAATAACTCTTTTCAATAACTCTTTTCAATAACTCTTTTCAATAACTCTTTTCAATAACTCTTTTCAATAACTCTTTTCAATAACTCTTTTCAATAACTCTTTTCAATAACTCTTTCAATAACTCTTTTCATAACTTTTTCAATAAACTCTTTTCAATAACTCTTTTCAATAACTCTTTTCAATAACTCTTTTCAATAACTCTTTTCAAACTAATAACTCTTTTCAATAACTCTTTTCAATAACTCTTTTCAATAACTCTTTCAATAACTCTTTTCAATAACTCTTTTCAATAACTCTTTTCAATAACTCTTTTCAATAACTCTTTTCAATAACTCTTTTCAATAACTCTTTTCAATAACTCTTTTCAATAACTCTTTTCAATAACTCTTTTCAATAACTCTTTTAACTCTTTTCAATAACTCTTTTCAATAACTCTTTTCAATAACTCTTTTCAATAACTCTTTCAATAACTCTTTTAACTCTTTTCAATAACTCTTTTCAATAACTCTTCAATAACTCTTTTCAATAACTCTTTTCAATAACTCTTTTCAATAACTCTTTTCAATAACTCTTTTCAATAACTCTTTTCAATAACTCTTTTCAATAACTCTTTTAACTCTTTTCAATAACTCTTTTCAATAACTCTTTCAATAACTCTTCAATAACTCTTTTCAATAACTCAATTCTCTTTCAATAACTCTTTTCAATAACTCTTTTCAATAACTCTTTTCAATAACTCTTTTCAATAACTCTTTTCAATAACTCTTTTCAATAACTCTTTTCAATAACTCTTTTCAATAACTCTTTTCAATAACTCTTTTCAATAACTCTTTTCAATAACTCTTTTCAATAACTTTTCAATAACTCTTTCAATAACTCTTTTCAATAACTCTTTTTCAATAACTCTTTTCTTTTCAATAACTCTTTTCAATAACTCTTTTCAATAACTCTTTTCAATAACTCTTTTCAATAACTCTTTTCAATAACTCTTTTCAATAACTCTTTTCAATAACTCTTTTCAATAACTCTTTTAACTCTTTTCAATAACTCTTTTCAATAACTCAATTTTTTCAATAACTCTTTTCAATAACTCTTTTCAATAACTCTTTTCAATAACTCTTTTCAATAACTCTTTTCAATAACTCTTTCTTTTCATAACTCTTTTCAATAACTCTTTTCAATAACTCTTTTCATAACTCTTAACTCTTTTTCATTCACTCTTTTCAATAACTCTTTCAATAACTTTTTCAATAACTCTTTTTTAACTCTTTTCAATAACTCTTTTCAATAACTCTTTTCAATAACTCAATAACTCTTTTTCAATAACTCTTTTCAATAACTCTTTTCAATAACTCTTTTCATAACTCTTTTTTCAATAACTCTTTTCAATAACTCTTTTCAATAACTCTTTTCAATAACTCTTTTCAATAACTCTTTTCAATAACTCTTTTCAATAACTCTTTTTTTTCATAACTCTTTTCAATAACTCTTTTCAATAACTCTTTTCAATAACTCTTTTCAATAACTCTTTTCAATAACTCTTTTCAATAACTCTTTTCAATAACTCTTTTCAATAACTCTTTTTTCATAACTCTTTTCAATAACTCTTTTCAATAACTCTTTTCAATAACTCTTTTCAATAACTCTTTTCAATAACTCTTTTCAATAACTCTTTTTTTCATAACTCTTTTCAATAACTCTTTTCAATAACTCTTTTCAATAACTCTTTTTCAATAACTCTTTTCAATAACTCTTTTCAATAACTCTTTTCATAACTCTTTTTCAATAACTCTTTTCAATAACTCTTTTCAATAACTCTTTTCAATAACTCTTTTCAATAACTCTTTTCAATAACTCTTTTCAATAACTCTTTTCAATAACTCTTTTCAATAACTCTTTTCAATAACTCTTTTCAATAACTCTTTTCAATAACTCTTTTCAATAACTCTTCTTTTCAATAACTCTTTTCAATAACTCTTTTCAATAACTCTTTTCAATAACTCTTTTCAATAACTCTTTTCAATAACTCTTTTCAATAACTCTTTTCAATAACTCTTTTCAATAACTCTTTTCAATAACTCTTTTCAATAACTCTTTTAACTCTTTTCAATAACTCTTTTCAATAACTAACTCTTTTCAATAACTCTTTTCAATAACTCTTTAATAACTCTTTCAATAACTCTTTTCAATAACTCTTTTCAATAACTCTTTTCAATAACTCTTTTCAATAACTCTTTTCAACTCTTTTCAATAACTCTTTTTTTCAATAACTCTTTTCAATAACTCTTTTCAATAACTCTTTTTCAATAACTCTTTTCAATAACTCTCTTTTCAATAACTCTTTTCAATAACTCTTTCAATAACTCTTTTCAATAACTCTTTTCAATAACTCTTTTCAATAACTCTTTTCAATAACTCTTTTCAATAACTCTTTTCAATAACTCTTTCAATAATCTTTTCAACTCTTTTCAATAACTCTTTTCAATAACTCTTTTCAATAACTCTTTTCTTTTAACTCTTTTCAATAACTCTTTTCAATAACTCTTTTCAATAACTCTTTCTCAATAACTCTTTTCAATAACTCTTTTCAATAACTCTTTTCAATAACTCTTTTCAATAACTCTTTTCAATAACTCTTTTCAATAACTCTTTTCAATAACTCTTTCAATAACTCTTTTCAATAACTCTTTTCAATAACTCTTTTCAATAACTCTTTTCAATAACTCTTTTCAATAACTCTTTCAATAATAACTCTTTTCAATAACTCTTTTCAATAACTCTTTTCAATAACTCTTTCAATAACTCTTCTTCAATAACTCTTTCAATAACTCTTTTCAACTCTTTTCAATAACTCTTTTCAATAACTCTTTTCAATAACTCTTTTCAATAACTCTTTTCAATAACTCTTTTCAATAACTCTTTTCAATAACTCTTTTCAATAACTCTTTCAATAACTCTTTTCAATAACTCTTTTCAATAACTCTTTTCAATAACTCTTTTCAATAACTCTTTTCAATAACTCTTTTCAAACTAACTTTTTCAATAACTCTTTTCAATAACTCTTTTCAATAACTCTTTTCAATAACTCTTTTCAATAACTCTTTTCAATAACTCTTTTCAATAACTCTTTTCAATAACTCTTTTCAATAACTCTTTTCAATAACTCTTTTCAATAACTCTTTTCAATAACTAACTTTTTCAATAACTCTTTTCAATAACTCTTTTCAATAACTCTTTTCAATAACTCTTTTCAATAACTCTTTTCAATAACTCTTTTCAATAACTCTTTTCAATAACTCTTTTCAATAACTCTTTCTTTTCAATAACTCTTTTCAATCTTTTCTCTTTTCAATAACTCTTTTCAATAACTCTTTTCAATAACTCTTTTCAATAACTCTTTTCAATAACTCTTTTCAATAACTCTTTTCAATAACTCTTTTCAATTTCAACTCTTTTCAATAACTCTTAATCAATAACTCTTTTCAATAACTCTTTTCAATAACTCTTTTCAATAACTCTTTTCAATAACTCTTTCAATAACTCTTTTCAATAACTCTTTTCAATAACTCTTTTCAATAACTCTTTTCAATAACTCTTTTCAATAACTCTTTTCAATAACTCTTTTCAATAACTCTTTTCAATAACTCTTTTTTTCAATAACTCTTTTCAATAACTCTTTTTCAATAACTCTTTTAATCTTTCAATAACTTTCAATAACTCTTCAATAACTCTTTTTAACTCTTTTTTCAATAACTCTTTTCAATAACTCTTTTCAATAACTCTTTTCAATAACTCTTTTCAATAACTCTTTTCAATAACTCTTTTCAATAACTCTTTTTTCAATAACTCTTTTCAATAACTCTTTTCAATAACTCTTTTCAATAACTCTTTTCAATAACTCTTTCAATAACTCTTTTCAATAACTCTTTTTCAATAACTCTTTTTTTCAATAACTCTTTTCAATAACTCTTTTCAATAACTCTTTTCAATAACTCTTTTCAATAACTCTTTTCAATAACTCTTTTCAATAACTCTTTTCAATAACTCTTTTTTCAATAACTCTTTTCTTTTCAATAACTCTTTTCAATAACTCTTTTCAATAACTCTTTTCAATAACTCTTTTCAATAACTCTTTTCAATAACTCTTTCAATCAATAACTCTTTTCAATAACTCTTTTCAATAACTCTTTTCAATAACTCTTTTCAATAACTCTTTTCAATAACTCTTTTCAATAACTCTTTTCAATAACTCTTTTCAATAACTCTTTTCAATAACTCTTTTCAATAACTCTTTTCAATAACTCTTTTCAATAACTCTTTTCAATAACTCTTTTCAATAACTCTTTTCAATAACTCTTTTCAATAACTCTTTTCAATAACTCTTTTCAATAACTCTTTTCAATAACTCTTTTCAATAACTCTTTTCTCTTTCAATAACTCTTTTCAATAACTCTTTTCAATAACTCTTTTTTCAATAACTCTTTTCAATAACTCTTTCAATAACTCTTTCAATAACTCTTTCAATAACTCTTTCAATAACTCTTTTCAATAACTCTTTTTCAATAACTCTTTTCAATAACTCTTTTCAATAACTCTTTTCAATAACTCTTTTCAATAACTCTTTTCTTTTCAATAACTCTTTTCAATAACTCTTTTCAATAACTCTTTTCAATAACTCTTTTCAATAACTCTTTTCAATAACTCTTTTCAATAACTCTTTTTAATAACTCTTTTCATAACTCTTTTCAATAACTCTTTTCAATAACTCTTTTCAATAACTCTTTTCAATAACTCTTTTCAATCAATAACTCTTTTCAATAACTCTTTTCAATAACTCTTTTCAATAACTCTTTTCAATAACTCTTTTCAATAACTCTTTTCAATAACTCTTTTCAATAACTCTTTTCAATAACTCTTTTCAATAACTCTTTCAATAACTCTTTTCAATAACTCTTTTCAATAACTCTTTTCAATAACTCTTTTTTCAATAACTCTTTTCAATCTTTTTTCAATAACTCTTTTCAATAACTCTTTTCAATAACTCTTTTCAATAACTCTTTCAATAACTCTTAACAATAACTTTTTTCAATAACTCTTTTCAAATAACTCTTTTCAATAACTCTTTTCAATAACTCTTTTCAATAACTCTTTTCAATAACTCTTTTCAATAACTCTTTCAATAACTCTTTTCAATAACTCTTTTCAATAACTCTTTTCAATAACTCTTTTCAATAACTCTTTTCAATAACTCTTTTCAATAACTCTTTTCAATAACTCTTTTCAATAACTCTTTTCAATAACTCTTTTCAATAACTCTTTTCAATAACTCTTTTCAATAACTCTTTTCAATAACTCTTTTCATAACTCTTTTCAATAACTCTTTTCAATAACTCTTTTCAATAACTCTTTTCAATAACTCTTTTCAATAACTCTTTTCAATAACTCTTTTCAATAACTCTTTTCAATAACTCTTTTCAATAACTCTTTTCAATAACTCTTTTCAATAACTCTTTTCAATAACTCTTTTCAATAACTCTTTTCAATAACTCTTTTCAATAACTCTTTTTCAATAACTCTTTTCAATAACTCTTTTCAATAACTCTTTTCAATAACTCTTTTCAATAACTCTTTTCAATAACTCTTTTCAATAACTCTTTTCAATAACTCTTTTCAATAACTCTTTTCAATAACTCTTTTCAATAACTCTTTTCAATAACTCTTTTCAATAACTCTTTTCAATAACTCTTTTCAATAACTCTTTTCAATAACTCTTTTCAATAACTCTTTTTCAATAACTCTTTTAACTCTTTTTTCAATAACTTTTTTCAATAACTCTTTTCAATAACTCTTTTTTCAATAACTCTTTTCAATAACTCTTTTCAATAACTCTTTTCAATAACTCTTTTCAATAACTCTTTTCAATAACTCTTTTCAATAACTCTTTTCAATAACTCTTTTCAATTTCAATAACTCAATAACTCTTTTCTTTTCAATAACTCTTTCAATAACTCTTTTCATAACTCTTTTCAATAACTCTTTTTCAATAACTCTTTTCAATAACTCTTTCAATAACTCTTTTCAATAACTTTTTCAATAACTCTTTTCAATAACTCTTTTCAATAACTCTTTTCAATAACTCTTTCAATAACTCTTTTCAATAACTCTTTTCAATAACTCTTTTCAATAACTCTTTTCAATAACTCTTTTCAATAACTCTTTTCAATAACTCTTTTCAATAACTCTTTCAATAACTCTTTCAATAATAACTCTTTTCAATAACTCTTTCAATAATAACTCTTTTCAATAACTCTTTTCAATAACTCTTTTCAATAACTCTTTTCAATAACTCTTTTCAATAACTCTTTTCAATAACTCTTTTCAATAACTCTTTTCAATAACTCTTTTCAATAACTCTTTTCAATAACTCTTTCAATAACTCTTTTCAATAACTCTTTTCAATAACTCTTTTCAATAACTCTTTTCAATAACTCTTTTCAATAACTCAATTCAATAAATAACTTTTCAATAACTCTTTTTCAATAACTCTTTTCAATAACTCTTTTCAATAACTCTTTTCAATAACTCTTTTCAATAACTCTTTTCAATAACTCTTTTCAATAACTCTTTTCAATAACTCTTTTCAATAACTCTTTTCAATAACTCTTTTCAATAACTCTTTTCAATAACTCTTTCAATAACTCTTTTCAATAACTCTTTTCAATAACTCTTTTCAATAACTCTTTTCAATAACTCTTTTCAATAACTCTTTAACTCAATAACTCTTTTCAATAACTCTTTTTTCAATAACTCTTTTCAATAACTCTTTTCAATAACTCTTTTCAATAACTCTTTTCAATAACTCTTTTCAATAACTCTTTTCAATAACTCTTTCAATAACTCTTTTCAATAACTCTTTTCAATAACTCTTTTCAATAACTCTTTTCAATAACTCTTTTCAATAACTCTTTTCAATAACTCTTTTCAATAACTCTTTTCAATAACTATAACTCTTTTCAATAACTCTTTTCAATAACTCTTTCAATAACTTTTTTCAATAACTCTTTTCAATAACTCTTTTCAATAACTCTTTTCAATAACTCTTTTCAATAACTCTTTTCAATAACTCTTTTCAATAACTCTTTTCAATAACTCTTTTCAATAACTCTTTTCAATAACTCTTTTCAATAACTCTTTTCAATAACTCTTTTCAATAACTCTTTTCAATAACTCTTTTCAATAACTCTTTTCAATAACTCTTTTCAATAACTCTTTTCAATAACTCTTTTCAATAACTCTTTTCAATAACTCTTTTCAATAACTCTTTTCAATAACTCTTTTCAATAACTCTTTTCAATAACTCTTTTCAATAACTCTTTTCAATAACTCTTTTCAATAACTCTTTTCAATAACTCTTTTCAATAACTCTTTCAATAACTTTTCAATAACTCTTTTCAATAACTCTTTTCAATAACTTTCAATAACTTTTCAATAACTCTTTTCAATAACTCTTTTCAATAACTCTTTTCAATAACTCTTTTCAATAACTCTTTTTCAATAACTCTTTTCAATAACTCTTTTCAATAACTCTTTTTCAATAACTCTTTTCAATAACTTTCAATAACTCTCAATAACTCTTTCAATAACTCTTTTCAATAACTCTTTTCAATAACTCTTTTCAATAACTCTTTTCAATAACTCTTTTCAATAACTCTTTTCAATAACTCTTTTCAATAACTCTTTTCAATAACTCTTTCAATAACTCTTTTCAATAACTCTTTTCAATAACTCTTTTCAATAACTCTTTTCAATAACTCTTTTCAATAACTCTTTTCAATAACTCTTTTCAATAACTCTTTTCAATAACTCTTTTCAATAACTCTTTTCAATAACTCTTTTCAATAACTCTTTTCAATAACTCTTTTCAATAACTCTTTTCAATAACTCTTTTCAATAACTCTTTTCAATAACTCTTTTCAATAACTCTTTTCAATAACTCTTTTCAATAACTCTTTTCAATAACTCTTTTCAATAACTCTTTTCAATAACTCTTTTCAATAACTCTTTTCAATAACTCTTTCAATAACTCAATAACTCTTTTCAATAACTCTTTTCAATAACTCTTTTCAATAACTCTTTTCAATAACTCTTTTCAATAACTCTTTTCAATAACTCTTTTCAATAACTCTTTTCAATAACTCTTTTCAATAACTCTTTTCAATAACTCTTTTCAATAACTCTTTTCAATAACTCTTTTCAATAACTCTTTTCAATAACTCTTTTCAATAACTCTTTTCAATAACTCTTTTCAATAACTCTTTTCAATAACTCTTTTCAATAACTCTTTTAACTCTTTTCAATAACTCTTTTCAATAACTCTTTTCAATAACTCTTTTCAATAACTCTTTTCAATAACTCTTTTCAATAACTCTTTTCAATAACTCTTTTCAATAACTCTTTTCAATAACTCTTTTCAATAACTCTTTTCAATAACTCTTTTCAATAACTCTTTTCAATAACTCTTTTCAATAACTCTTTTCAATAACTCTTTTCAATAACTCTTTTCAATAACTCTTTTCAATAACTCTTTTCAATAACTCTTTTCAATAACTCTTTTCAATAACTCTTTTCAATAACTCTTTTCAATAACTCTTTTCAATAACTCTTTTCAATAACTCTTTTCAATAACTCTTTTCAATAACTCTTTTTCAATAACTCTTTTCAATAACTCTTTTCAATAACTCTTTTCAATAACTCTTTTCAATAACTCTTTTCAATAACTCTTTTCAATAACTCTTTTTCAATAACTCTTTTCAATAACTCTTTTCAATAACTCTTTTCAATAACTCTTTTCAATAACTCTTTTCAATAACTCTTTTCAATAACTCTTTTCAATAACTCTTTTCAATAACTCTTTTCAATAACTCTTTTCAATAACTCTTTTCAATAACTCTTTTCAATAACTCTTTTCAATAACTCTTTTCAATAACTCTTTTCAATAACTCTTTTCAATAACTCTTTTCAATAACTCTTTTCAATAACTCTTTTCAATAACTCTTTTCAATAACTCTTTTCAATAACTCTTTTCAATAACTCTTTTCAATAACTCTTTTCAATAACTCTTTTCAATAACTCTTTTCAATAACTCTTTTCAATAACTCTTTTCAATAACTCTTTTCAATAACTCTTTTCAATAACTCTTTTCAATAACTCTTTTCAATAACTCTTTTCAATAACTCTTTTCAATAACTCTTTTTCAATAACTCTTTTCAATAACTCTTTTCAATAACTCTTTTCAATAACTCTTTTCAATAACTCTTTTCAATAACTCTTTTCAATAACTCTTTTCAATAACTCTTTTCAATAACTCTTTTCAATAACTCTTTTCAATAACTCTTTTCAATAACTCTTTTCAATAACTCTTTTCAATAACTCTTTTCAATAACTCTTTTCAATAACTCTTTTCAATAACTCTTTTCAATAACTCTTTTCAATAACTCTTTTCAATAACTCTTTTCAATAACTCTTTTCAATAACTCTTTTCAATAACTCTTTTCAATAACTCTTTTCAATAACTCTTTTTTCAATAACTCTTTTCAATAACTCTTTTCAATAACTCTTTTCAATAACTCTTTTCAATAACTCTTTTCAATAACTCTTTTCAATAACTCTTTTCAATAACTCTTTTCAATAACTCTTTTCAATAACTCTTTTCAATCTAACTCTTTTCAATAACTCTTTTCAATAACTCTTTTCAATAACTCTTTTCAATAACTCTTTTCAATAACTCTTTTCAATAACTCTTTTCAATAACTCTTTTCAATAACTCTTTTCAATAACTCTTTTCAATAACTCTTTTCAATAACTCTTTTCAATAACTCTTTTCAATAACTCTTTTCAATAACTCTTTTCAATAACTCTTTTCAATAACTCTTTTCAATAACTCTTCAATAACTCTTTTCAATAACTCTTTTCAATAACTCTTTTCAATAACTCTTTTCAATAACTCTTTTCAATAACTCTTTTTTCATAACTCTTTTTCAATAACTCTTTTCAATAACTCTTTTCAATAACTCTTTTCAATAACTCTTTTCAATAACTCTTTTCAATAACTCTTTTCAATCTTTTTTTCAATAACTCTTTTCAATAACTCTTTTCAATAACTCTTTTCAATAACTCTTTTCAATAACTCTTTTCAATAACTCTTTTCAATAACTCTTTTCAATAACTCTTTTCAATAACTCTTTTCAATAACTAACTCTTTTCAATAACTCTTTTCAATAACTCTTTTCAATAACTCTTTTCAATAACTCTTTTCAATAACTCTTTTCAATAACTCTTTTCAATAACTCTTTTCAATAACTCTTTTCAATAACTCTTTTCAATAACTCTTTTCAATAACTCTTTTCAATAACTCTTTTCAATAACTCTTTTCAATAACTCTTTTCAATAACTCTTTTCAATAACTCTTTTCAATAACTCTTTTCAATAACTCTTTTCAATAACTCTTTTCAATAACTCTTTTCAATAACTCTTTTCAATAACTCTTTTCAATAACTCTTTTCAATAACTCTTTTCAATAACTCTTTTCAATAACTCTTTTCAATAACTCTTTTCAATAACTCTTTTCAATAACTCTTTTCAATAACTCTTTTCAATAACTCTTTTCAATAACTCTTTTCAATAACTCTTTTCAATAACTCTTTTCAATAACTCTTTTCAATAACTCTTTTCAATAACTCTTTTCAATAACTTTTTCAATAACTCTTTCAATAACTCTTTCAATAACTCTTTTCAATAACTCTTTCAATAACTCTTTTCAATAACTCTTTTCAATAACTCTTTTCAATAACTCTTTTCAATAACTCTTTTCAATAACTCTTTCAATAACTCTTTTCAATAACTCTTTCAATAACTCTTTTCAATAACTCTTTTCAATAACTCTTTTCAATAACTCTTTTCAATAACTCTTTTCAATAACTCTTTTCAATAACTCTTTTCAATAACTCTTTTCAATAACTCTTTTCAATAACTCTTTTCAATAACTCTTTTCAATAACTCTTTTCAATAACTCTTTTCAATAACTCTTTTCAATAACTTTTTCAATAACTCTTTTCAATAACTCTTTTCAATAACTCTTTTTTCAATAACTCTTTCAATAACTCTTTTCAATAACTCTTTTCAATAACTCTTTTCAATAACTCTTTTCAATAACTCTTTTCAATAACTCTTTTCAATAACTCTTTTCAATAACTCTTTTCAATAACTCTTTTCAATAACTCTTTTCAATAACTCTTTCAATAACTCTTTTCAATAACTCTTTTCAATAACTCTTTTCAACTCTTTTCAATAACTCTTTTCAATAACTCTTTTCAATAACTCTTTTCAATAACTCTTTTCAATAACTCTTTTCAATAACTCTTTTCAATAACTCTTTTCAATAACTCTTTTCAATAACTCTTTTCAATAACTCTTTTCAATAACTCTTTTCAATAACTCTTTTCAATAACTCTTTTCAATAACTCTTTTCAATAACTCTTTTCAATAACTCTTTTCAATAACTCTTTTCAATAACTCTTTTCAATAACTCTTTTCAATAACTCTTTTCAATAACAATAACTTTTCAATAACTCTTTTCAATAACTCTTCTTTTCAATAACTCTTTTCAATAACTCTTTTCAATAACTCTTTTCAATAACTCTTTTCAATAACTCTTTTCAATAACTCTTTTCAATAACTCTTTTCAATAACTCTTTTCAATAACTCTTTTCAATAACTCTTTTCAATAACTCTTTTCAATAACTCTTTTCAATAACTCTTTTCAATAACTCTTTCAATAACTCTTTTCCAATAACTCTTTTCAACTGCTGATGACAGTGAATTTGAACTATACAGTTGTAGTACAGTTGTTGTAAGGCAAGAGTTGAGTTGTTGTTATTAAACTGTGTTTGAAGAAAGAAAGAAACATTCAAAGAACTGTGTCAATTTAATTCTTAAACAGTTAGAAGACGTTGAGCAATTTATATGTAGAGATAAGGAAAGTTCTTGAGGTAGGTCACAACTAAGAAAGAAAAGAGTTGGTGACATATTTGGTGGCAGCGGTGGGATTCGAAACAACGTCTGGGATTCGAAACAACGTCTGGGATTCGAAACAACGTCTGGGATTCGAAACAACGTCTGGGATTCGAAACAACGTCGACTGGTGAATACGCATTCAAATCATTGGTAAATCTACGACAACGAAAGCCTCAACGACAAAGGTATAAAAGTTGGTTGTTATCAAACAAAGAACAATTCCCAATACTTCAAACACAAAAGAAAACTGGTGTTTTCCAGAAAGGACAGCACTGAAGTAAAGAAGTAAGATGGAGAAATTAAGTGTCAAAAAACAAGCAGAACTGAAGAAGATGTCTTCTGAAAGATTAAAACAGCGCTTGTTGAAGGCTGGTTTTGAAGAAGAGAAACTGAAAGATATGTCACGTGAGGACATGTTAGAAGCGCTAGCTGAAGTCTGGCTTAAGGAAGAAGCAGAAGAAGAAGGTGCTGTCGGCGGTGTTGTGGAAAAGGTTATTGAAAAACCGCCTGGACTTATGTCTATGGAGATGATGATGCAGTGGATGATGATGAAAGAAGAAAGAGAGGAGAAACGAAGACAAGAAGAGAAAGAAAGAGAGGAGATACGAAGACAAGAAGAGAAAGAGAAAGAGGAGAAACGGAGACAAGAAGAGAAAGAAATGCGACAGGAAGAATTACGTCTTCAGAGAGAAAAGGAAGAGAAGGCAGAACGTCTTCAGAGAGAAAAGGAAGAGAAGGCAGAACGTCTTCAGAGAGAAAAAGAAGAGAAAGCAGAAAATGCACGACAGGAAGAATTACGTCTTCAAAGAGAGAAAGAAGAATTGCAAAGGCAGCAATTTGAAATTCAATTAGAGCAATTGAGAAAAGATAGAGAAGATGCTGAAAGGAGAAGATTAGAGCAGATGATTGAATTTGAAAAGGCGCGGAAAAGTGACGAAGAGATACGTCAGCAACAGATTGAAGAGAAGAGACTACGTGAAGAAGAAAAGGAAAAAGTGCGAATTTCAGAGTTGGAGCGAGCAGAACAGGTTAGACAAGAAGAACTGAAATTACAGAAAGAAAGCATGGAGAAGGCGGAAGAGGAAAGACAAGAACGTTTAAAGTTGGAACAACAAAAAATAGCATTAAAAGAAGCACAACTCAAAGAGGAGAAGCGAAATAGAGAAGCTCAAGAGCAAAGAAGAGAAGAAGAACGAGAAGAACAGAAAAGGAAACAGGAAGAAAGTGAAACGATGGTTTCGAAAATAAAGAAAATTGGTGATGCCATGAAACACGTGTTACCTAAAATGCCAAACGATATGATGGAGGTGCCATTATATTTCGAAACGGTTGAGAATGCGTTTCGTAGTTTCAACGTGCAAGAACAATTCTGGGTGAAGTTACTATTGCCATTGATGACTCCGAAAGCTAGAACTGTTCTAAACAGATTGTCATTCGATGATTTAGACGATTATCAAGTCGTGAAACAGCACTTGTTAAAAGAATTCAAGTTGACACCGAGAGAGTACAGATCGAAGTTTATTGATGCGAAGAAGACAGCTGAAGAAACGTATACAATGTTTACAGCTAGGCTGAAGAACTTGCTGAACTATTATGTGAAAAGTCGCAAAGTGGAAAAGAATTTTGAGAAGCTGTTTGATTTATTAGTGGCGGATAAGTTGAAAGAATCACTACCACCAGGTCCACTACAGTTTGTATTGTCGAAGGAAGGAACTGATTGTTACGAAGCTAGTGTTGTGGCAGACCTAGCGGACATTCATGTTAATAATCGAATTGGTTTGGCAATTCCGAATAAGACAAGTTTTGATTTTGTACCCAATGTAAAAAGAAATCAACAGTTCACTCCAAATTTTGGTTTTCATTGGAAGAGCAATCAAGAAACAGGAAATCAGTTCAGAGGTGCAGAAGTGAAACCAAATTCTCCGGTTGTTCATGAGAATAGAGAGTCGATGATGACCAGACAACGTCAGGTATATAACAAATCACCACCAAGGTTTGTCGCGAGAGAAGGCAATGCATCGTTTACTCCATATAAGAGAAAAGAAAGCATCGAACAACGAGGTGCAGTGGTGAAACGTTGTCATAACTGTGGATCAGACAGGCATTTGATGAAATTCTGTCCAGTTCCTGTTACAACCTCAAATTATGGAAAACAAGAACATTCGAGGGTGAATCGAATTCAAGTGGTTGATAATTCTGAAAGTCAAGCCACAGAACATCAGAACAATGAAACTGAAGTAAAGTCAGTGATGAAATGTCACCTTTCACCTGATATTCAGAAAGAAATTCTATTGCACAATGGAATGCAGAAAGAAATGGCTGGAAGAGATGAAAGTACAACATTGAAGAAAGTGGTATTGCAGTACGTCGAGGTAGAAATTCGTGGAACAGCAGGAAAAGAACCAATAAAAGTAAAAGCACTGATTGATTCTGGAGCAGAGGTTCCGGTGATTAGTGAAGAATTACTGGAAGGCATGAAGGTGGAGCAGATTGGAAAAGTGAACTTACAATGCGTGGCAGGAGATGCCATTCCTGCAAAGTTGGTGAAAGTTGATGTAAGGCTGTGTTGTAACGATGTGGAAGAAGAGGTAATTCCGCATAAAGTCAAATGTTCACTTACACCTTATGTGACATTGATGTGTGCTAGTATTGCAAAAATGGGAAGCACAGAAAGATTCTTGTTGCATCCAGAAATCATTGCAGAACTTAAAGCCGTGCCACAAGTGAAAATGATACAAGGAGATGTGCAAGCGAATGTAACGACGAGATTGCAGAGTCAGCGAAAGAAAGTGGTAGATGTCGAAGAGGAAAGTGAAACTGAAAGTTCAAGTGAAGAGGAAAACGAAAGTGATGATCAACAAAGTTTAATACAAGACGGTATAACAGCAGAAATGAGTGAACAAGAGATGGCTGCATGCAAGAATGGTAATCTAAATGAAACGAAAGAGGATAATGAATGTGATGTGGAGATAGCAGATTTGTTTCAAGAAAATGAGAAAGATGAAGAACAACAGATGCAGATTGCAGACGCAAGGAAATTCGAAGAACAGCAGAGACAAGATGAATCATTGAAAGCATGGTGGAATTTAGCGCCAGATAAAGAATCTGAATTCTGCGTGGTAAATGGCTTACTGTACAAGAGATATCGAATATTAGAGCAAACGATATATCAATTGGTGTTACCAAAAGAGCGACGAATGAAAGTGATGGAGTTGGCTCACGAATCAGTATTTGGAGGACATCTTGGAGAAGAGAAAACTAGAGAACGAATAAAGTTGTCTTTTACGTGGCCAAAGATGAGAAGAGATATAGTGAAATTTTGCAAATCATGTGAGAAATGTCAGTTAAAGGCAAGAAGTTTGGTGATGGACAGGGTTCCTATCACTCCAATTCCAAGAGAAGATGTGGCGTTTAGAAGAATTACGGTGGATTGTGTAGGACCAATCGAGCCAGCATCTGCTGCAGGTCACAAGTACTGTTTATGTATTGTCGATTCTTGCACAAGATGGCCTACAGTGTTTCTGTTGAAATCATTAACTGCGAAGGCTGTATGTGATGCTTTGATGGAGTTGTTCATGAACGTTGGTGTACCTTCTGTGATCACAAGTGACCAAGGAACAAATTTTACTGCGAGTCTGACAAGAGAATTTCTGAATTTAATGGGGTGTAGTCCAAGATTTGATACGCCAGGTCATCCAGAGGCAGCTGGATTAGTAGAAAGATGGAATCAAACATTCAAGAAAATGATCCATCATGTAATTGTTGACAATCCAAGGCAATGGCATAAAGTAATTCCGTTTACAGTGTGGGCATTACGAGAAGTACCGAATGCAACTACTGGAATTGCTCCTTATATGTTGGTGTATGGAAAGATTCCGCGTGGACCACTGGCAATTCTAAAAGAAAGTTGGACAAGAGAAATTAATTTACCACCTCATATTGGAATCCAACCAGAAAAGTACTTGAAAGACATGAAAGCAAATATGGAAAAAGCATTACTGTTTGCAGAATCATATTCACGAGAGAAGCAATTACAGTATACGAATCAATACAACAAAAGAGCGAAACATAAAGAATTTGAACCGGGTGAAAAAGTTATTGTGTTGTATCCGACGTCAACAAATAAACTGATTTCACGATGGCATGGTCCATGTACTGTCATACAACGAAGGTCCAAGTACTCTTATTTGATTGATATGGGTGACGATTGTCGAAAGATAATTCACGCAAATAAAATCAGAAAGTACATTACAAGAGCAATGAGTTGTGGATTAATCGTTGAAGAAGATGAAGACTTTGGTTCAGTGGTTGAGTTGTTGACGAAGAATGACTTGCAAGATGAAAAGAATTCACTGAATCTTGATCCTGAACAGATTAGTCATTTAACATTATCTCAACAAAAACAATTGCTGGAAGTACTGAACAGATATTCTGATCGATTTTCTGAAAAGCCTGGACTATGTACATTGGTTGAGCATGAAATTGAACTGAAACCGGAATTTCGTGAAAAAGAATTTATGGCTTACCGAATTCCACTCATCTATCGAGCAGAAGTTGAACGACAAATTAAAGAAATGCTTCAAGCCAACATTATAAAACCATCTTCGAGCAGAATGGCAAGTCCGCTGGTAATTGTTAAAAAGAAAGACGGTTCTCTGAGACTTGCCTGCGACTACAGATACATTAACTCGTTCACTGTGGATTGTAAATATCCAATGCCGATTGTAAAAGATGTTTTGCACAAAGTTGGAAAATCAAATGTGATCTCGATTTTTGATTGTCGAAGTGCTTACTGGACTTGTCCTGTTAAGCAAACTGATCAATGGAAAACTGCTTTTGTTACTCACAATGGACTGTACGAGTTTACTCGTGTTCCTTTCGGAATGATCAACTCAGGAAGAACATTTGTTAAAGCAATTAACATGGTTTTACAGCCTATAAATGAATTTGCTGAGCCCTATGTAGATGACATTGCTGTGCATTCAGATGACTGGAAGATTCATTTACAGCATTTAGATGCATATTTAATGCAAATGAGACTGCATAACATTACTCTGAACTTAAAGAAATGTATCTTTGGTAAGAGTGAGGTAAAGTTCATCGGTCATGTGGTTGGTTCTGGAACGATTCAAATGAATCCAGATAGAATTGAAAGTTTAATTAATTTGAAAACCCCAGAAACGAAGAAACAAATTAAGCAATTGCTGGGATTTTTTGGTTACTATAGACAGTTTATCAAAGATTTTGCACAGATTGCGAAGCCTCTATCTGATTTGACAAGCAAACATGTTCCAGATAAGATTGATTGGACTGATAGACATCAACAGGCATTTAATTTACTTAAAGATGCTGTACGCTCTAAAGTTGTTTTATATGTTTTTGATGTTGGAAAACCTTTTAATTTGTACTGTGATAGTAGTGATTTTGCAGTAGGAGCTGTTTTAACACAGATGGATGATAAGGGAATAGAACGCCCTGTATCATTTATAAGTCAGAAATTGACTGACACTCAGAAGAGATGGGCAACTGTAGAGAAAGAAGCCTATGCTATTGTTTGGGCTCTAAATAAGTTGAAAGAGATAATAATTGGATCTAAAGTTCACATCTTTACCGATCACAATCCTTTAACTTATCTGACTGAATCTATGTCTAAGTCTGCTAAACTGGTGCGTTGGGCTTTAGCACTGCAAACTTTTGATGTAGAAGTTAATTATAAGAAAGGACGATTAAATGTTGTAGCAGATTGTTTATCTAGATTATAAGATTGTTTATTTTACTGTATTATATAGTATTAAGTTTATTGCATAATTTAGTACCTGATGATTTCGCAAATTTTTAAGTTTAATTTGCTCAATCCAAAGAAAGGGAAGGAGGTAATGTGAACTAATGTTTTGCATATATAATGAGCACAGGTGTTCCTTAGGTTGATATATATATATATGTGTATCGATTGTTAAGCGTTTTAGTCTTAGGCCTTAGTTGCGCTGTCGGCTCGTGGGCGCTTGGCCTAAAGTAGCCTAAACTTTGGCTGACGATAGATTCTCTACACGTGCAGTTAGCGCGCCAAACTTAGAAACTGCTGATGACAGTGAATTTGAACTATACAGTGTAGTACAGTTGTTGTAAGGCAAGAGACTAAGAAAGAAAAAGAGTTGGTGACACCCACTCAAACAGGATTCATGCATTGAGCAAAAGTCAAAGTTAACCGTTAAAGCAGAGTAAAGAGCCATAATAGCTCAATTCCACACAAAAGTTGGCTCAGAAGGATCAGCGTATATTCACCAGCCGGGTTCAGTAAACTTAAACTCGTAGAATCGCGTTCTGTTGAGTCAAGTTATGTGCCTGATAAAGATCGTAAACTCCTAAATGCGCTGAGGTCAAGTCAAGAAAGCCAGTATGGTGCCAAGGCGGAGAAGTTCTAATGGTGTCGTCGGCATTAGCGGGTTGGTTAAAGATAGTAGGCCTAATTATAACAAACTGCTTACAGAATTTTGTTGTGAGTTTATAAAAGATGTCTAACGCACTAGACCTAGGGCCTATACCCTTCCATAATGCCATTTCAAGCAATACCAAGAACGCCCAGGATGTTTGTATCCCTCTTTGTTCAGTAGTTTGTTGCTTGAGAAAAACAATCCTTCAGCGGCAACCCTCGCCGTAAATTTCAAGTGCACCTGCCTTTATCCTTTGTAGAAAACCATGTTGAAAGTTTATAACGGAGCAACACACAACATCAGAAGGCCTACCCTGAGGTCACAGATGACAAGCCGAGGTCCAGACCAGAAGCTACGAGGCTTCGGCCTACACTGAGCCTAAGCCCAGAGGTTGGAGCACTAAGCTGAGCTAACCTTGGGTAGAGCTTAGCCTCAAGCTATAGAGGTCTGATCTCGATCCAGACGTATGTTTTCTAAGTAGAAGCCGATCAGAGCTTTCGTGAGGTTCTTGTAAGGCGCTATATAAATGGCCATCTACAATTAGATCTATACATGCACACGTAGGTCAAGATCAGTTCTCAGAGGTCTAGCCTCAAGACAGAGGCCAGTCTTTCAGATAGAGTTCAAACCTAGATGCTTCTGAGCTCACTGGTGTAGTTCTACTGACCGTTTTATTCCATCGAAATCTGCTCCAATTCCGAGATAGTCGACTCCGATTAAATCTTTGACGTAATCGAAATGATCTACGGAAGAAGAAGAAGACAAACACTCAACCACACGAACTGTGCCCTACGGCCAGACAATCAGTGTCTAATGGTGAAGTAGCCACAGATTAACGTCCTATTCTGTAGGCCACAATAACAATGCTTTTCAGTGAACATTAACCATTTTGACCATGCTAGTCTCTGATGCAACAAGACATTCGTTGTCTTCATCATCATCATAGTGACGTAGTCGTCTTCATCACGTTGGAAATCCGGCGGCTCCAATATCTGGTGAACTATTGGTGACAAGGGCACATTAAAAGAAATGCCTGGTCGCTCAGTCACTAATGGACTATTCGTTTTCGCAACAGAGCACAAACAAGTTAAAGTCATGTAGTCTTTATGTCTAGCTGCATGTATACAGTGCATAACAAGCCACATTTTCTGCATGAATAAAAAGAACTCACAGACAACTAGAACTGTAAGGCACATAGTTTGGTTGAATTAGTGTCTCAAGTTCCAAGAAATGACTTTTATTAGAACGACTTTCAAGGTGGAAGAAATGCTCCTGACGCTAAATCCCAAAGAGGTCATCAGCTCGGTCGACGACCTCGATTTGTTTTCTACATTTCTCTAACGATGGAAACGCCAGAAAAAAAATTAGGTGCTACATAAATCAAGCTCTGAACAACACCTTACTAGAAGGTTGGCAATACAGTCAATTCGAAGCGAACTAAATGAAGTGAGCGTGATGTTGACTTAGTACAAAAGCTAATAGCAGTTAACTATTTTATTAAATAAAAGTCGAAAAATAAAATAGCAAATGATATTTCACTCACACTCACTGACCCTGAATATGTATATATTTCAGAGGACCTCTGCCGAACCTCTGGCACTGGAAATGATACTTTGTGAAACGTATGAAGCATTGCAAAATTGTAACGCTATATAGTGACTTCCGTACAGATGTCCATGCAAGACAGTTAGGCCTAGGCTACCTCTCAGTAAGTTGAGCCGATGTTTTCTTTCGTATGCGTATATTTTGTATACAGTGTATACAGGCTCAGCGAACCCCAGGGGTTCGGTCGAACACTGGTTAAGAAACACTGCTATATATAGAGTACAGGCGAAACCGATAGAGTACAGGCGAAACCGATAGAGTACAGGCCAAACCGATAGAGTACAGGCCAAACCGATGGAGTAAACGCCAAGCAAATCAATTGAGTACAAGCCAAACCGATAGAGTACAGGCCTAACCGATGGAGTACAGGCCAAACAGATAGAGTACAGGCCAAACCGATAGAGTACAGGCCAAACTAATAGTGTACAGGCCAAACCGATAGAGTACTGGATTCATGGAACAAATTATTGTGCTTAAATAGGCCTAGAAGTTGGATTGATGAAAGAAATTCTAGGCTTTAATAGAAGCTGGATTTATTCAAGAAATTCTATGCTTAAATAGAGATTGGATTGATGAAAGAAATTCTTTGCATAAAATAATAGTATATAATTATTGTCGATTTAAAATGGAACCGTATTGATGAAAATAATTGTTTGCCTAAATAGAAGCTACCTGGATTGATGAAAGAAATCTTCGCATAATTAGACGTTGGATTGATGATATTTTAGCAGACGAAACCTATGAATTACAGACATAGCCTATTTATCTAATCAGAACTGAGCTAAAACTCACGTCGGCAATATGGAATCTGGGAGAGAGGAGAGGCCCGGCCCGGGGGGGGGGGGGATTGAGCCCGGTTGTTTAGGGGGCTAGAAGCCACTGAGTACAGAGGATAAAAATTATGGACCGTGTAGGCCTACCCTTTCCGAAACGTGGCGACAGAGGGCAGGCCCGCCGAGAGGGGGGGCAGAGGGGCAAATGCCCAGGGGCCCGGCGACTTTTAGGGGCCCGGGCCGGGCCCGCAATCAACTTATGATATATATTATAATAAGATATACAAAGTTTATGATGTATATACAAAGTTTATGATGTTAAGCCTTATAAAATATAACGTAACACGTAACGAGGGGCCCGGGAGGGCGGAAAATGCGGCTTGTGACAATTTTCCTTCTGACAATTTCACGGAAAAGCAAAAAAAAAAAGAAAAGAAAAGGTCATCAGAAATTTTTGCGTGGAAGTAAGAAAAAAATTCAGTTTGTTCAAAAACAAGTTAGGGGCCCGTGACTGCTCTGCCTAGGGGCCCGGAATTTCTGTCGGCGGGCCTGACAGAGGGTCCTTTGACCTCCACGTTTACTCTATCACACTAAATAATTATTCGTTGTCAATTACACTGTCTAACAGTGTATAGAGCTCTTGAGAGGTTCTAACCTAACATGCACTTAGTGAAAGTCCAGATACAAAATATACATGCCTGGCATTGCATACCGTACATGTATACATTACAGCTGGAGAAGAATAGATTGCAGGTGACGTCATGCAAACTAGACCACAGTCGTATGAATCAGTGACGAAATAATTACGTCACAATGTTATGCTTATTTAATTCATGGCTTGGAAACAGTTTGCAGCAACTCAGCAATTAGATGCAGTAGTACTTACTGTACGGATCACAGCTGAACCGGACAACGGAAGGTTTCAGCTTTAGGCCTATCTATACCTGTCTGAATTAACAGGAAAATCTCTTTTCGTTGAGGTGTGGACATTAAAACAGCGTAGTCTAGGCCTCTCGTCAAGCCAATATATTTTAGAGGAGGCAACGAATTTAAAACCAACATGCTCGCAAATTTGTCAGTCGCTTCTGAATTTGTGAATCTCCTGAACGAAAGCTACAACGAAAGCTACGCTCTCGTTTCAACTGCAGAATCTGACCATGGAACGTGTCCAGCTGTCACGAAATGCTTGGAAAGCGACAGACCTGCATACGCAGAACCCGGCAACGAACTTAATGGTATTGTATTGTATTTGCATTGTATTGTATTTTATCATTTATAAAGCGCTTCTCATAGCATAAGCCTTTCAGAAGCGCTCCCACTGCGAGGTGCTCCGAGAGAAAAGGAAGGTTTTAAGGTGAGAGAAAGAGGTAGAGATGCTACCAAAGAGGATTGTAGAGCGTAGAAAAGGAGAAGTCCATTCCATAGGGAGGGACCTATGCAGGCAAAGGATCTGGATTGAGCCATTGTGGTCGTAATGGTAGGTATGGGCCTCCGTGTACACACAACAGGCCTATCGTAATCTCGAGATTTCTACAGCGTCCAATATAGCAAGGTCGAGGGAACCAGCTTATTCGCAGGCGTTCAGAAAAAAACATATCGATAGGTAGGTAAGGTACGTGACTCGGGTGAGGGGTATAAGGTAAGACAGTTAAAGACCTATTCGTATAAATAATTGACCTATACCTATTTGCTTAATTCATTGACTACGTAAATCATGACCTTAGTTTAAACAGAAGTGCAAACATCACAACAGCAATTCGACATCCAAACCGTGCTAATGTTTACTACATCAAACGGCTGCACCGCGAATACCATGCACGACAAACACGGATATCAATTCAGGATGCAACGCCGTCACAGATTAACAATAATCTACTGCGGTTAACGATACGATACAAAGAAGTGTTCACTGTGTTCGGCCGAAACTATAGACCCAGTGGCGTAACGACGGGTTTCAGCGCCCAGGGGCAAGAGTTGAGGACTGCGCCCCTTTTAAATTTTCTTGTTGACTTTTAATCGTTCTTGTCATAGTAGCCTATACTGTGTACCACTGAACGCTAATTTTGCTCCCCTTGCGCTGCGCCCGGGGCGGTTGCCTCCATGCCCCCGGTTACGCCACTGTAGCCTAAAGACCCTGATTAGGCTCCAAGTGAGGAACGTCGTTGACAGCTAACGACTTCAGTTTTGTCTTTAAAAACGGGTTAGCTTAGAGCAATTTCGATAATGTAATATACAACATATTTCATAAAAAAATGCTTATGCTTCTCGTTATTCTTGTTTAAATTCTTGCTTGTCAAAGTTTCATTATAGCAATGACATTATAATCATTGTAGGCCTATTAACTGAGTTGTATGAATTGTTTGCGCAACGACAGAAAATGATACTTTGTGAAACGTATGAAGCATTGCAAAATTGTAACGCTATATAGTGACTTCCGTACAGATGTCCATGCAAGACAGTTAGGCCTAGGCTACCTCTCAGTAAGTTGAGCCGATGTTTTCTTTCGTATGCGTATATTTTTGTGTTTTTATCTGCGGAAAAATAAGGTTTATATCTTCGTTTCAAGTTGTTTGTTTTGTGTTTGTAGAACCCACTCCTCCTGGCTTCATATTATGCTGCATACTCGTGACGTTGATCTTGTTCATGGCGTTGGTTGACTTGATCCTGATCGCGTTTACGGTCGTACTCACCATCTTCCTCCTACTGAAGAAATTCTTCGGTCGAACTGTTGAAAACGAAAACAACAACGACAATGGTAAATATGAACACGTGTTCCACTCTACAGACTACGTAACAGTCCTACCGTGTAATGTAATGGAAATCTTTGAAAATTTCTCAGCGTCCACAAAAGACACGTCATTGCGACCAGGTTATAACATCAAGTCCGCAATAGCTAGACCGTTCTGTTCGTTCCGATGCCAGGTCAAAATCCGGAAGGTCCAGCCGAGGAGACCGTGTAAAAGAAGATGCTTCGTTCAGTTACGCAAACAATAGTAGACAGGAGCGAGGCCCAGTAAGCAGCACCAAACTAGGGCAGATATCCTATACGCCTCTACTCGTTCTCTTACTGTTCCTCCTGGCCCTTTCTCCTTCTCTTTCTCGTTCGCCTCCTGCATGTTCCTACTCCTACTGCTCATTCTCTTTATTTTATCTTATCCTTCTTCTTCTCCTTTCCTTCTCTTTCTGATCGCTTTGCTATATCCCTCCGTAATCATCCAGACAAGCAGCACCTGAGGCGTTCTCCACCAGACAATTTCCCGGGTGAAGCGTAACTTGGGATCTCCATATGCAGACGACCCAAACACTAGTCGGCTCTTCTGCTTCTGTGGTATTTTAGAAAATGACCCCGCGCCAGCCCAGGCTGCACCGTTTCCGCCGCAAGAGGATTCCCGATCCCCGAAGGGAGACCAACTACCTAACCGTAGACATCGTCGCCACCGAAGAACCGGGCGCCCTGATCAGACTTCTCCTCCGTCTCAGTCTCCTTATTCGGCCCCTCCTTCTGCCAATTCTCCTCCTCCGTCAGCTCCTCTAACAACACCGGTCGCCGTGTTAATTGCGAGCACACTGGGCACTGAATCACCGACGCCGGGGGTGGCGCCTCCTGCGACCGTTGACTCTAAGCAGGACTCCTCGACGGAATCAAGCGATGACCGTCTGCATAGGACCATCGTCGGAAGTGAGTTCGAGGGAATCGGAGAACTCGGTCCGTGCAACGTTCGCTATGTCGGATCACAGTTGAAGAAAGTTCGACGTGTTTGCAAAGTCACCCAGCAACCGGATTCCGATCGCTCCGAACGAAAACGTGACGAAAACAACGGCGTCACCGACTTCTTCGCGGTAACGGACCCAGCTTCGGCACAGTATCACGCCGATTCGGGCGAATCGAGCAGGGTTGCCTCTAAACCCCAACATGAAAATCATCACTCGTCGAAATCTGCCAAGAAAAGACCGGAAATTTCTGTGTTCGCTGACAAAGCATGTGGAGCTCGATGTGACAGGAAGGTAGAGCAACAGCCCTTGAGCAACCAGAGATGCTCAGCGCGGACCAAGGTCCCTGGAGTCACGATGCCGCACAGGCTGTGTGACCTCGGAGGAAATTCATGTATGATGGCAGAAGGAAAAGGCAACGAATGGTTGTGCTGTGGAATCGAGCGTCAACCTGGAGAAGGTGAAGAAGCAGTCCATCGATCTGGAGACTGCAATGAGGCGACGGGCGTGGAAGAGGTGTTGATCCCTTCGAAGTATGGATTGAACCCCTTCGAGAAGAACAGGGAACAGCGCACACCAGTGGGGCAGAAGAGGAGGGAGTGTGGTATGTTTTTGAGTGGTACTAACTGCGAGGCACTCCTCGCCATCGACGCTCTGCTGGAAGAGGACGACGACGACACTGTGGAAGTGGAACTGGAACTGGATGGAAACGACTCCGCCTCCCAATCCCCCAGAGACCTTCAGCTGCCAAACGAGCTGCAGGTCACTGGTAGAAGAGTGTAATTGTGACTGACGGCTGTGAACGCCATCTCTCCAGCAAAAGAAACTGACGGAGTTGATTGGGAGAGGAACAACCAGCTGGAAGAATAACGGAAAAGCAAGAGGTTAAACATCGCATGACAATTGAGAAATTTCCGTCAAACAATGAGACCGGTGACAAATTAAGACGCGTAACAACTTCAAACCTTTTACATAACCACGTGTATACTCTATCTAGTTTTCTCCGTAACTCGTCTTTATCAATGTCCTTCTCCCTGCCTATTCTGTCTGTTTGCTTGTCTTCCTGCACGTCTATCTGCGTACATTCCCTGCCTTCTGTCCGCGTGTGCATGTCTAAGCGTCTGTCTGTCTTTTTAATTCGTCCGCTTGCTTGTCTTCCTGCAAGTCTATCTGTTTATGTTTCCTGCCTTCTGCCCGTGTGTAAACTTATGTCCAAGCGTCTGTCTGTCTTTTTAATTCGTAGATTAAAACTCGAACTTTACTAAAAACGAAAACAAAGCAAGAACCTTCTGAAATCTGACAATTGTTTTTGTTGTTTGCCATTCGCCTATATTTCTGTCATGGCTCGTGCATTCCTCGATCAGTGGTGTATCTATAGGACAGGACAAATCCGGTCATACTCCCCATTTGATTTCGTTGCACGCCATTTGTTGGTCCAACCACTTTGGATTAGGCTCACCCACAGAATTTTAGAGCAAAATTACTCATACTGTGAGGCCAAAACGTTGAAAACTATAAAGTATAAGTTAGTAGCCAAAATTAGCCTATGGATTAAGCCTATGGATAGAAAAAACATGTTAGATGAAAAATCAATGGAAAGGAGAGAGCGAGAATTCAATGAAACGTTGTTAAAAAAGAGCCAGGGACCCGGATGGAAAACAGCCCACAGAGCAGCATAGTAAGTTAACTAAGCTAAATCGTCAAAAAGTTTTTACCTAACAAGATGCTGATGGCCGCTTAAAACTTGCCTCTTCCCTTCAATATCAACATCTGGATCGACCATTGCTTTCGAGTGATGGCACATTCTGCGGATCCATGCACTAAATTAAGGCAGGCACTGTAATCTCGATTTGGGAGTTTAATTAAGTTAGCCATGATCACTGATCAGTATATAGGCATTGATCTTGACGAGGATGCAATCGCGGAACACAGTGAGTCAACACACGTGTCCAGAGCTTCTCATTTGAGGCGATCGATCGATCGATCTCCTTGGTCGATCGCTGGCAAAGGTCTGGTCGATCGGAAAATCGATCGCGCTCGATGAGTTAGACTCCAAGAGAAACCTGGAGCCGGACCATTATTTTTTCTAATTTACATTACTTGTGAAAGTTCAGGCTAGGATCGATACAACATTGCATCGACAAGCAGAAGAGGCTTATCGACGGTTAATAAGTGTTGCATATACTTAATCGTAATCATAAACTCTAAACTTCTACAGCGCCCACAAAAGCGAAGTCGCGGAACCAGCTTATTCACAGGCTCTCAATCAGAACAAAATCGATAGGCAGAGGGTCAAAATTCAGACAGGCAGACAGGCATGCGGCTAAGGTGGATGGTGTTTGGTGGTATACTTATGCTATACTTGGCAGTTAATGGACACGTATAATTTTATGGAATGCAGCTATACGAATATGATACACAAAATACGCTGTATACAAAATGTCCCGAGGTCGACCGCGCATCGATCGCCTACTCGATCCAGCGCGATCGATTTTCAAATCGCCTTCTACTTTGAAATGAGAAGCTCTGCACGTGTCCCCTACAGGCGTATAGTATAGCGGCGAAGCCACAGCTGTGCGTTAGTTAGTTGGTCAGTTAGACCTCAAAAAGCGCCGCTTACTCTAACCTAAATAATAATCGATTCGTTAAAAACAAATGTTCAGCCGTAAGTAGCCTATACTGATGATGGGCCTAACTATGGACGAATCGCCACTGAAGGGCACCCGCAAAGCCCAACATTTGGTGTTGTCAAGTGATATTCAACTAAGCTTATAGCTAGATGCAATAAGCGTTGCGCTCTATCCTAAACAAAGTTCCTCGTTGGCTGTCTGACAGATACAAGACCTGAAATTAATAAACACGCCACCGGTGTTTTTATTAATAAAAAAGACAAACGGCGTCCCATACATCACTAGACTTACTAACGATCGACACCGCTGTTTGTTATAGGCCTACTACGCAACGACCTCTTATATTATATAAAAAGGCCTATGTTAATATTCGAGCTGTAGACATGTAGGCTAGATTAGCTAGGTTTTCTCGGTAGGCCTAATCGATATGAAATACTGTCTACTTTGAGCATGACTCAAACCGAGCGCAATATGGTTTCATATAAAATGAAAACAGTTCGCAATGTTTCATATGAAACGCCGTTATTCATTTCAAAATATGATCATAATAATATGATGCTATAGGCCTATCCTTTTCATATAAAATGATATAGCATTCGCAATGTTTCATACGAAACACCGTTATTCACTTGAAAGCATGATCATAATTATTATGATGCTATATCCTTTTGATATAAAATGAGGCAGTTCGCAACGTTTCATATGAAACGCCGTTATTCATTTCATAATATAATCATATAGGCTATGCTGCTATATATATTTCTTTGCTTCCCTTTGTTAATATCGTCTGGCGTTGGTCTGTTTGCTCGCTTGGTGATGCCACGAAAAGCAGCGACAATGCTGAAATTAGCAATTACAAAATAAGAAAAATTACACAATTTTGCATATTACTTAGAATCATTTTTATGCAGAACAGTGAGAACACTAAATAGATCCTAGAATTTAAACGTGAAGCTAAATTGCAAAAATGACGATTAGAAAAATTAAAAATTCACGCTTTTATAAAGAAATGCCGATATATTCAGGCTATTATTTGATTGATGGGCCGTGGATTGTGTAGGCCTATACATGCAAGTGCGTATACGTACACATGTCTGTCTCTGCATATATATATAATATAATTATATATATACATGTATAATGTTCAAATTAATCGTCTTCTATAGTCGTGTAAATGCCGTCGAACGCTCGTACTGTAGTGAAGGAGATGTCGAATATCGTCGAAGAATTGGCTCCGTATGTTGTCCGAGGTCTTGAATGGCAAGAGAGATATTCATTACATTCGTCTCGGGTGTTTTTCGCGAGATCTCGTTCCCTATAATACGTATATTCTGCCCTTGTCCCGTGTATGTGTATACCGCACCCCCCCCCCACTCCCCATTCTTCCCATATCCTGTCCGCTGACTGACTGACACAGAGAGAGAGAGAGAGAGAGAGAGAGAGAGAGAGAGAGAGAGAGAGAGAGAGAGAGAGAGAGAGAGAGAGAGAGAGAGACAGAGACAGAGACAGAGACAGAGACAGAGACAGAGACAGAGACAGAGACAGAGACAGAGACAGAGACAGAGACAGAGACAGAGAGACAGAGAGACACACACACAAACACACACACACATACAGAGACAGACAAAGAGAGACAGATACAAAAAGAGAGAGACACAGACAGACAGACAGAGGCAGACAAAGAGACTGAGAGAGAACGCTCGTACTCTAGTGAAGGAGATGTCGAATAGAAAAAGACTTGAAGCATTTACAGCGCCCTGATTGGCCGCTTCCCTCCACAGTGAACATGGATCTTCGAGTCATCTGCTCCTGGCATCGCATTCAGAACCGCATTCTCCGATATTCGAACATAATCGTAATCGTAAACAACAAATTTCTAAAGCGCTATTCTAAAGCTGAGCGCAGGGCACCAATTTATTCACGAGCGCTGCGTCGTATCAGAGGGGTTGTTCCAGAGATCGATGTCCAGTGGGCAGTGGAGGTCCAAGTCCGTTAATTGCCATACACCAGGCAGAGGAGGCAGAGCGGCTGCTAAGAAGGGCTTCGCTCAGGACGAGAAAGCTTCGAAGGCGGAAAATCGAATGGATTAGGATAGGAATTCTTGAAGCCTAAGGAGTGAGACTTCCATTTGGAATGGAAAGTCTGTGGGGTGTAGAGAAGCCTAAGGCAGATGGCGGTTGGTGAGTGGAGTAACTGAAAATATATGTATGTGGAATTCAGATGGAAGTTCGTTCCTAGAGTTGCGGTGCAGTGTGGAATATTTCCCCTAGGGAGTTTTAGAATGCAAGGCAAGCTGACAGACAGACAAACAGAGAGACAGACAGAGGGTAAAAAAAAAACCGGTGCCTTATATAATGCCCTTATTGTAGTTTCACATCCGAACCAGAGGCTGTTCGTCATTACTGCTACAAGTCGGGTTCCTCGTGTTTTGGCGACTAGTGATGTTAGACATCAGTTTTGCCTCTGCCGATTGGATCCATGACCAGTTTTATTTGGGGGGGGGGGTTCATGACAAAACCACAAAGGTGATAGCCATGGTCAGAATTCTCCTTCTGCCGATCTGTTATTGAGAATCAGAGCCTCAGGGTGAGAATTGCCGGGGGTTGGGGGGGGATTCAACCCCTAGTCTTTCTTAGGACTCCACAGTAAAGTCTTCATTGCACACCCAAACCCCAAATAGATCAAAGTCTGACCCTCAGTTATTTCTTTACAATTCTCATACTGCAGCGCCTACCGACATCTATTGAATTCCCCAAGAACCAAATGTTTCCCACCATACAGGACCCACAGCCCACAGCATTTGTGGTAGCCTACTTAGAAAGGTCTGTTCTACAGTGCATTTTCGATGTAGAAGAAACTATTCAAATTCTGTGCGTGTGGCAATTGTTTGTCGATTTAGACCTACAATGGATTTCAACATATTGGATTTTCAAAATATTTCAGTATTTCATTGTCAATCACGTCAAAAGCACTGGCCAACTGTTCGAGCATTTTCATTCCACACTCCAAAATCGACCGAATCGATCGATAACACAAAGCTGAGTGCAATAAAACGTAGAAATTATTTGTGGCCATCCATCATCCTGGATTGGCCAACCAGAACGACGGAGCATACGTAAATCTAAAGGACTAGTCGATAATATATCATGGAGGCAGGTGCGCTATGATGTCATCAATGAAGTAAACGGCAGCGCTACAATTCTTCGGCTGCAAGCAAGGCACGTGCTGCAATACATGTGCGTAGGCTTTTGTATATAAAATATTATAAATGCGTATGTCATATGGAATTATTATATGCTCATTGGGAGTCATTGCATACCCAAATGGGGATCTAGAGACCAACCCAGCCATAATCCCCACTTGATCTGAGGAGACACCGTCAGACACGCCACTGAGTTGCCCTAGTCGGTTTCCGAGAGGGCAGCCCACAGAA
>JACEVL010000388.1:1424059-1549059 GCA_020284085.1 Aporrectodea caliginosa | reverse complement strand
GACCGTCAGCAACGTGGCGATTTCTACGCACGTCGGCGACAATTGCCATATGCCTTGCGATAGGACGACGATTCCTACAGACACAGCACAAGGACTGTCCTTTCTTCCCTCTGGTTAGTGTTTACGAATGTTTTGGTCGTTTGCTTTCTGCTCTCTGCTCTCTGCAGACGCCATCGTTGTTTTTCTTCGGATGCGTTAACTAGAATGAAATCTTGATCCATCTGCGAGTGATCATGACGACGACTTTCATATTGTTCGTATGGACAGATTTCGATGTGACAGATGCGAGAGTTCTGACCTGAGGTCGGATAGGGTTGATAAATAGGTGGAGTGATTCAAATCACTTTAAAATTGTGGCTGAATATAATATATATGTAGTCGTTTATTTAGTTTCAGCTTGGCTTTTCACTTACGCTGTTTGTACTCTTTTCTGAAAATGCACTGTATAAATGCTTTGAAACACGCATACGTACAATGCAGGTCACATAAACAGCTGATCGAGGGAACTGTTGACCCAGAGATTCTTAACCTCAAAGGAGTCTCAGGTGCACACATGGGCGTATTGGGGTCGGTTATGGGTTCAACCCTCCTCGCCGAAATAACTAATTGCCGAAGAAAACACAACTTTTTAAACTGACCCCTTACTCTGCGACCATGTCCAATGAAACCCCTCACCCACAATTGAAACCCCGAAACTGTTTCCTGGGTACGCCTTTGGGTGTACAACTGTGACTGTCGATTTATGGCCTTTTATTTGCGGCTATAATTTTAAATGAATGAGGGACCTAGCTCTGTGTGTGCAGAAATACCTCTTGTCGTTACCTGCAGCAAGTAACTACATGTATGGGCTCTTTGCATAATTATGGTGAGAACATAAAATATGGCTGATAGGCTTAGCTCAATAGGCCTGTGTCACTCAGCCGCATAGGAATGTTGCTATGAAGAGCAGTCGACTGTTGAACGTTTCTTCTATCGAGAACGTTTCTTCGGTTGTCTGTTGTGTTGTCTCCTTATGTTGTTCTGTTTGTCTTACTGTTTGTTGTCTGTTGTCTGTTTGTAGTGGTGTATTGCTTGCTTGTGCTGCCTGTGGTTTATGTTGTAATCATGTTGTCTGTGTGTTGTGTTGTCTTTTTTGCTTGTGTTGTCCTTGGTATCTTTGTGTTGTTTATTTGTGTTGCATGTATTTTCAGGTTGGTAAATTGCGACCGTACCTGAGAAAACCCACGCATAGCCCGAAAAATCAATTTATAAGAAATTGTATCAGGAAGCGAGCATGCATCAAATATGTCTGAAATAGTTCTGAGCTAATTTCACAGATATAGGAGATATTTCGATCAAAAAGTCACAACTACTTGTGCTTGTATGAATATACAGGGTGGCCCAATATAAAATGTCCCACCGGATAAAATGCAATTTCTCCGCAACAAATTGAGATTTTTATACCAAAATTTCACCAATTACAGAGGAATAAATTTTCAACAATCCACGAAAATTTCACTAAACAATTTCCATAGTTTTAAAAGTTACAGCTGTTTAAATTTGTAATTCCATTTTTTCAAATTTCCGAAGATGAACCGTCCAATAATAGTTATTTCTTTAAGATTTTTTTACAAAGAAATTGTTTTGTAACACCCAAATAAGACTGCACTTCATCCCAGACAAGGTTAAAGTAAACGCTCAACTTTACGTTGAAACTCTGTAACCCAGACTCATTGAAGACTGCAAGTCTGTTCTACCGTCTGGTTTCATTTTCCAGCAGGACGGTGCGCCTGCCCACACGGCAAGGTTGGCTCAAGGCTTTATTGCCACCAACTGCAGTGAATTCATTGGCAAAGATGAATGGCCACCAAACTCTCCAGACCTTAACCCTCTTGATTATCACGTCTGGGGAGCTATGCTTGAACGCTACAAGACATTCCATCCCATGCCGAAGAACATTGACGAGCTGAAAAAGTCTTGCAGCGAATATGAGACCAGCTACTGTAGGACTCAATCAACAAGGCCATACTGAGCTTCACAAAGACTTCGAGCTTGAGTGAAACCTAGGGGTGGACACTTCGAACATGCCTTGAGAAAAACTGCTCAACAGATTTCTGATTTCGCAATGAAAGATGATTTTTTACATTGAAAATTGCAAGTGACTGTCCATTTTTCTTCGGAAATTTTAAAAAATAGAATTAAAAATTTAAACAGCTGTAACTTTTGAAGCTATGCAAATTGTTTAGTGAAATTTTCGTGGATTGTTGAAAAATCATTCCGCTGTAGATGCTAAAATTTTGGTAGCAAAATCTCAATTGTTTGCGGAGAAATTGCATTTTATCCGGTGGGACATTTTATATTGGGCCACCCTGTATATTTAACTCTTAGTATAATTTAGGCCTAATGTTTGATTTTTTTGTCTCAGTGGAAATACTCGACTAATTTTAGAATTTTCCTGACGTTGTGGGGATTTCTCTGGCATGATCACAATTATGCAGATAATTGATACCACAGATTATATCAAGAATGCCCATTGAGATACAACTGTTTGATCTTTACACCAGCTTGTATATAGCCGTTAGCAATATTGTATAAGGCAACAATAATGGCTCTCTGTCCATCCAGTCAAATGAGTAGTGTCAGTGTAATGATGGTAAGTTGGAATCTATGGAAGAAAGGATTTATGCCTATGTTCTCGTATTTAGGTATATTTTTAGTCTATTACAATTCAGTGTTAATATTGCACCTTTAAGACCTCGCTCTGAATACAGGTGTATGTATTATACCTGGCTGACTAATAATACTGACCTTTAAAGTTGCACACGACTGCTAATGGCTCTGCCAAAGGTTCGGTTTGATTGATTGACCTCCTAGGCTACAGTTAATCCCAGCTGTGATTATTTTAGTCTAAGGGTCCGTTTCAAGCAAGAAGAACAAAATACTTAATTAAAATGATATTTAATTACTTAATACTTCTTTCAACCTCTGGAAACCATTGGAAACCATTTCCCTGACAATTAAGTTCAATCCCATTGGCAATCCTGATCACCCTCATCATGTCTACGCCTCTCTGAGTGAATAATGTTCAGGTGGAAGACCAAGTTACGGACAGCAGCTGTTGGGAGGCCATTGAACCAGTTTCTAAAGGTTTTGCTCGGCTTAGCTCAGTCTATACCGCTGCAACAGATGTTGAAATCGATGTACAGCCTCTCTAATTCGACAAACTGTCAATTGCTTTTGTTTATGCAGAATAGTTGGCTGAAGGGATGAATATTATTTGCCGGTCTCTTCAGGATGTTCAACCAGTTTTAGTTGTTGGGGGGATTGGGATTCAACATCATGGGTCTTCTTCCAACCCCCTCAGCTAAATGCTGAAACGATGTTGGGGTCATGAAACTAAAATATAGCATGAGTTGTCAGTTGTTTCATGTGAAACGTATAAACAACACTAGATTAAACCTGTGTTCGTGCATTTATGTAATCGGTAAAATTGTGCCTAGCCCCCTCTCAAGTAAAAAATCAGACCCCTGTTCTTTATCAGAAGGTTCCGTCTGGATGAATAGTTTGTGAGCTGATAAACTCAATTTGTTTGTGTACACAATACTCTTAAAAGTCACGTTTTCAGCAGACAGTTTTAAGGACACACTTGATAACTGGCGGCGGCCCTTGCTTCTCTTCCCCCCTATCCTTCCTATATCTCCATTTCCTTCCTATGAGTGTTGACTAAATTTGCTACAGACTCATAAGGAGGGAAGCGATCGATGTTGCTAGCCCCTTCGTGTGCAAATTCTTCGTTCCCTTTTTTAAAACCCTTTTTGAACCTTTTACGATTTTATATTTTAAATTCACAAATCTAACCATTTCGCCAACTGTTAATACCAAGTGTAAGTCTATAGCAAGTCTGTGTATGTGTCGTTATCGGTGTGTCAGTGTCAGTGTGTGTGTGTATCTGTGTGTGTGTGGTCCGTCCGTCTGTCTGTCCGTCCGTCCGTCTGTCTGTCTGGCTGTATGTCTGTCTGTCCGTCCGTCCGTCCGTCTGTCTGTCTGTCTTTCTCTCTGTCTGTCTATGTCTGTCTTTCTTTCTCTCTGTCTGTCTCTGTCCGTCCGTCCGTGCGTCCGTCCGTCCGTCTGTCTTTCTCTCTGTCTGTCTGTCTCTCTGTCTGTCTGTCTCTGTCTGTCTGTCTGTCCGTGCGTCTGTCTGTCTGTCTCTGTCTGTCTGTCTGTCCGTCGGTCTGTCTTTCTCTCTGTCTGTATCTGTCTGTCTTTCTCTCTGTCTGTCTTTCTCTCTCTCTCTCTGTCTTTCTCTCTCTCTGTCTTTTTCTCTGTCTGTCTTTCTCTCTGTCTGTCTCTGTCTGTCTGTCTCTGTCTGTCTCTGTCTGTCTTTCTTTCTCTCTGTCTGTCTGTGTGTCTGTCTGTATGTATGTGATGCATCAATCTGATATTAAGGCGTCGTTAGGTTATGCTGTGGTCTGCAAGCATGCTAGTACTTTAGCAGACTGGTCATTTCACAGCAGGTGATGTCGAAATGGTAAATTGTGGATGGGTTATAGCCATATGAAGGATGCTGATGGAGAATAGCTTTTAGACGTCGGACCTTTAGTGACGGCCAGTTGACGAAAATGCTTCCCCATGCATTCATTTCGCCATATTGACCAGTTAGAGGTGATTTAGCGATCAGCTATAGGTCATTTAGGGGTCAGGTCAAAGCATATAATATATATATATATGGGTCTAGGACTTTACCTCGGCCCATTACCCCTCTCAAGATTACCCCCCTGCCATTACCCCCCCGCCATTACCCCCCGTCCCGTATAATAATATATCATAATTATAATTATAATTAATAATATATAATATTATAAATAATAATTATAATTATTAATTATAACTATAATATAATGAATTATAATAATATTTATTAATTAATATAGTAATATAATTATTAAAATAATATATAATATGTAATAATAATTAATATCACTAATAAATATATTAATTATTTATTATAATTATATGTATAATATATAATATTAATATATTATATTAATTGTTATAATTATATTATTATACGGGACGGGGGTAATGGCGGGGGGTAATGGCAGGGGTAATGGCAGGGGGTAATGGGCCGGGGGGTAATGTCCGGATACCATATATTATTATTCATATAAAATATTCAACGCATGTATAACAGGTGCATGCATGACGATAGTTGCTCATGTTCCGAATTCTGTGGAGATATTTAACCTGGCGACACCAGCTGGATTTCAGAGTGACGCCCGAGTTGTTTGTCCTTTAATTCTGAACTTCTGTCCCATTCGTTCGCACAAATATAGGCTACGAGCCTATCTTTAGGCTGCTTACTATGGCAACAGGCTATAAAAATCGGCTGTTCTGAGCCGTTGCCTTTGGCAAGCAAACCGAACGTTTATTATATAGCCTACGTAGGCTGTTCAAGGGCTTGTGGCCACATTTGCACGAAGACAGGACTCTATAATAATGGGAGGGAGATGTGGTAGACTGGCAATGGATTTTATCAAACGATCGATCGATCTGTGTGATATCAATAAAAACATAGACGATTTATTTTCATTGATGACGCTCCGATGATGCTGCATGCGATGACGTTGAATGTCGGTGCATGAAGTGCTTTGTCAAAATGTGTGGAGTCTTTGGCGATGGTGCAGTTGTCGAGAAAGAACGAAAATTTGTGAAAATGTGGATGTAAATCTCAAAAATTTCTCTGCCATCTTAGAAAACCAGAGTAAAGTAGAACATTCATTCATTCATTCGTTCGTTCGTTCGTTCGTTCGTTCGTTCGTTCGTTCGTTCGTTCGTTCGTTCGTTCGTTCGTTCGTTCATTCATATCGCTCCTATAGCACTAAGAACAGGGCAACAGAGCTCGCGAAGATATAGGCAGGAGCGAGGCCCAATAGGCAGCTCCAAACTATTATATAGGGTAGCTATAGCTTATACGCAATCCGCTGTTCACCCTACGAGAGGCGCTTTACAAATACTTAAATACGATACGATACTACTATTACTACTGCTGCTACTGCTTCTGCTGCTATATACTATTACTGTATACTATTACTGCTACTACTGCTGCTGCTACTACTGCTAATGCTTCGGTTGCTGTCAACGCATGATGAACATCGGTTCGCGAGTTAATATTGTGCTCGGTAGGAATCTGACGAACGTGTCCATAGTCCATACGATCACGTGGCCTGTGAGAGCTGCAGGTGAAGCGAGGAGAAGGAAGGAAGGAGGAGGGAGAAGGGAGGAAGGAGAAGGAAGGAAGGAGGAAGGAGGAGGGAGACGGGAGAGAGTTCGTGTGGAGGCAAATGGGGGACGTAAGTAGCTTTCTCTGTCACTAAGGAAACGGTTTATTGCCTGTGGCAGAAGCCAGACATGAATTCTTCTTCAGATGTTCGGTTCAGCTCTTCTGTCAGATGGAACCGTCCTATATGTACGTTTCTCTACACCTGTCTGTTGCTTACGGAGGCATACATGTACACAAACATTATATATACTGTCTGTCTCTCTGTCTGTCTGCCTCTCTGTCTGTCTGTCTGTCTGTCTGTCTGTCTGTCTGTCTGTCTGTCTGTCCATGATTAGACAGTTTTAGTGACATTTACAAAAACACAATTTTATGAGTGTCCTCTAAAATATATGACTTGCTATCACGATGCTATCAGGACTCGAACATCTGTGTTTGGTGTGCAAAGAGATAGATAAATTTAATGGATGAATAGATGGAGGGATAGATGCATGGATAAATTGATGGAGGGTAGATGGATGAATAAATGGATGTATAGATGAATGGATTGATGGAAGGATATATGGATGAGATGATGGAAGGATGGATAGATGGATAAATTGATGGAGGGTAGATGGATAAATTGATACATGGATGGATGGATGGACTGATGGAAGGATATATAGATGGATGGATGGAAGGATATATAGATGGGTGGATGGATGGATGGATGGATGGACGGACGGACGGACGGACGGATGGATGGAGGAGGGTAGATGGAGGGTAGATGGATGGATAGATAAATGAATTGATGGAGGAATGGATGGAGGAATGGATGGAGGAATGGATGGAGGGATAGATGAATGAATAGATGAGTATAGATGGATGAATATAGATGGACGTGCGGATGTACGCTGCCTTGCAAACAAGATATTATAAATTTTAAGTATTTGAGCTTGTATTCATGTAGAATTACTGGATGTCATAATATGGTCTTGATTAGGATCTCTCGGCTGCAGCTGTGCTGCTGCAGCTGCCAACAGTTCTCTTCCGAAGAGATGGAGACAGTAGGCCCCTACATCATCATCTTTATGAGGCGCAGTGTGTGCTTATGAAAGACAGTCTTTTATTCCTAGCGGTTAGTCCTCCTTGCTTAATATGGCTTCAGCAGCAGCAGGTGCCACTGTTGGCCGTCAGACTCCATGGCATCTTAGCATCGGCAGCAGATGCGTTCACGGATGATGGCTGATGGATGAGATCCTTAGATGCTTCGTCTCAAAAAGTACGATTCAATAGATAGCTAATGTCTACAATCGACAGACACTACTGTTGTGGCACATACAGACACATAGTTGTTTAACCTTACTGATACTGCTCCTCGCGATCTCAAGGCAAATACCTGTGCCTGGCTGCAGTCAAAGTCTTAACAATACACGTTGCACATGACAGATGCTTTTAATGGGCTTTGTTCTCTGACAAATAGGCCTGCAATTGCGCCGGTCACAGGCTGTTAATCAGACTGTGTTTAGGCAAGCATAATAATGTACTGCAGTTCGATTATCAGCCCCTCCCCCCAGTCCCCTCGATAACCAATCAACTGTTCAAACAGTTTATGCCTGAACCGTTAAATAAGCTCTTTAAAATGACGTCTAATAGCAGCAGAAACTATAATGGAATTGTGTTCACTGAGGCTAGGCAGTTACTTGGGCAGTGAATGATATATACACAGAACCTTGCAGAAGTGTCTGGATGCATAAAATGGATGAAAAAACCACAATGATTGTACTCTGCTATAGGCCTATATATATAGTTTATGTCTGCTACTTTTTATGTCTGGATACCTGCGATGTCTGATGTCCATTTCGGGAACTGTTTGGTGCATATTGTTTGGTGCACGTGTAAGAGATTGACTGTGGTCTAAGCTGTATTAAATTACATACCATAGAAGCTAATAAAAAGTAATGGATGTATATGAACCACGGTTGCCAGACAACGTATATAATAATTATTATTGTGTCTTCGTACACTGTGAGTCTATCACCAAGGCCATTGGCGCAAAAAGTGTAGGTACGTTCGCGTTTGTGATACGGCTACTCTTCACAACAGATATGGCTATATTATATCGCGTGTGCGATCAATAGCCTAAATCATCTGTGGTCCCTTATCTTTATCGTTATTTCCGCTATAACAGTCCGTTTCCGCTGCTGATAAGATCGCAGAGTGCGGCATATATCGACAGCTGCTCTGGCAGATATTAATGCACGAATAGTAAGTAAGTACAGCAGTATGGACATTTAGCGATCATTTGCACCCCTCTCCCGGCAATTCTATATGTGGCAGAACCTTTTTGTAAATCCTGAGTGATGTTAAGAAGCGTTAAAAATAGGAAGATGGATCCTTGATCTTCCGTCAAGTTTCCGAATAAAAGAGATCGTGGCACCGCAAGTTTGATGTGAAGATTACACTACAACAGAAACGCGAAGGATCTGTAAGGTATACGGTCATTTGAAGCTGCATTTCAAAAGTGTTGGCATCACAAAAACTTGAACACATGTCATGTGGTCTTCTACGCTATGCACTTATTAATACCAATGAGCGGAAGCCAAAGAACCTAGTCCATTTCCGCACATTCTGTTGTTTAAAAACGATAAAGCCTGCAGTCACATGAACTTACTATACTTACACCTGTCAAAGTAAGCACTGACATTTTGCGGCGAAGACCTTTGTCCCAAAGTTTTGCGAGCGAGAATATGTTCATGGCCTGAAGACCTGTTTTGTCCACAACCTCGCTCTCAGTGTCTCTATTATAGTTGCTCGTTTTCATTAGGTCCTAATCCAGTGCGAATAACAGCATGTTAAACGCCCAATCGTCACCGACTTTAGATGTTGCAGAAGTCGATTGTGCTGCTGCATACAATACAAGAACTCTACAAGTACAACTATGATTGGATAATGCCCCTCTTACAAAGTTTAGAGTGCACATTGAAGTCGGGCAGACATTAAGAGCCATAGGTAGACTGGAAGAGATAAGCTTCTCAGTTTACATTTCCCAGCATAATCAGTTTAGTGGTAAGCTGTTTCCAGTTTATGTCATAATTTCGTCATGCATGCGTGAATCGAGATGACATCGGTTTCTTTAATGTTCTTGAGCTTCATTTTGGACGAGTGATGGGTGACAAAGGGAAGACCTGTCCTCAGTTTCGTTGTTTCTCTTCCTCTGCCAATGCAACTGCCTTCCACGACCTCTTCACAGAGTTTCTCCTCATTAATGGCACAGGAGTATGGATAGAACACACAGCTGTCCGACTTTGAAGGTCTATCTACGCAAGTGTCTCATTGTGTGTGTCTGTGTGTGTCTGTGTTCATCACGACATTTATATAGCGCCTAGTAGGTATCTCGAAAGGTATATAATTTAGCCAAAGTTAGTCTGCACCAGAGCATGAGACCAAATTTCAGTGACTTAAATTCCCTGAAAAACGGCCTACGGAAGTTTAATATAATTATTATCTGCATCTTCACATCTACACTAGGCCTATATGCATGCGACGATTCCTAACTTCAAATTAAATCCTTACGAGGATATGCACACTCCCATATGCTAGTCCTATACAGGCCTTCGCAAAGGGCAGCTCATGTTAATCAAATAGGCCAGCGTGTTATAGATTGCGATGACGTGTCCTAAAATCTATGTAAAGCCACGCGTGCATATAACTGCGACGCAAAGCATGCATGGCTGTTCTACTTTAAGTTCGTCAACCTCCACGCTAGCTCTGTTCTAGTGGCAGAGGTAATCGGTTCGCAGAGGTATAATGCTGCGTTCCTTTCACGTTCTGATCATGTGTCGTCGATATGCGGTATCTGCTAATCGTTTCAACTGTATGTATAGTACTTTATACAATAACATACAGAACAAACAAGACGCTTTAATTATAGTATACCATATGCATGTATACAGAAATATATTGTTTTCATATTTTGCATTGTATAGTATATTATCAGTTATTATCATTATATTATTAATGTTTATTCAGTTCAATGCCAGTGTACATACGTATCTGAACATATGAACCATCGCATCAGTATGTTTACATTTTCAGAATAAGAACCTTCTCTGATTGTTTGATATTACTAAATAGCAGGTTTCACTGTATTTGTTTTCAGAGTGACTAGGTCTTGTCTTGCATCTTTTTGCGGCCGTCTCGACTAACAGGCAAGATGGCGTCTGCAGCTGCAGTAGCAACAGCTAAACCATTGACTGACAAGGAACAACAGCTTATAGACCGACTACGAAGCAACATGCAGGCAGTTACACCTATCAGAGGAGATGAGGAGTTCCACACCAGCACAGAAACGTATGCTTTTGTATACATTTAAATGCAATACACCCATGCATACACAGTATAACATATATATGAAAATAAATAACTGCATACAGACGTACGTTCATACATATGCACATACATGTACTACTACTAATAATAACGACAATTTATATGGCGCCATTTTCCATTGCCACTAGCCTAATTCTCCTTTACTAACTAACTGTCAGAGCTGAGACAATTTTTCCTATCTGTTACCTGTTACAAGTTGCGACCTGTCAGCTTGATGCTGAGAATAAACGAAATTGATTGACTGATTGCCGTAACGTGGCCATAGGGCCTACCGTTACATGGGCGTCTCACAAACAACTAACAAGCGGGAGGGATAAGCCCTACCAAGCAAATAGGATTTAAGCTTAGATTTGAAGGAGTCTACTGAGTCGGCCGGGTGAAAGACCGTTACATACAATAATTTCCTACATACATGGATATATGGTGCATATTCGTATACTAGCAAGCATATAATTATAGGAATGCATTATATTGCTTTGAAGCACGTGCCTAGCCTCTAATCTGAACTTTAACCTCATGAGTAGCGCCTTTAAATCGATTCACAGAAGACGTTAAATCGATGGCGCCCAAAGGCTGTGCATAATCAGGTCAGTTGCAGGAGGTCATGACCCGGGCCATAACTACAGGTGGGCATGTACGTGTGATTCATATCTGCGCACAGAGATGTGTATCTAACCAATGATTTATTTCTGAATTATGAATGATTGTTCATGGCGCGATTTTATTTGCTGTTGTCGTATGTGCTATTACAGGACCCAGGCACTTAGGCCTGTCTATAGGCTACAGCTGTGCAGAATTGCGAATGGGGAGGGGGGGGAGGGGGGAGGGTGGGGTCAGAGAGCGCGCCACCGAGCGTTTTGTTATTCGCCACACGAGCCAAGCCAATGGAAAATTCTGCGAAGAACGCCGCCGATGTATATATTATGCACATGCGGACGCCTGCTATTGTCTGCATGACGTGTGTATGTGTGGCCGTTAATTACATAATATGTGACCTTGTTGTATGACCTGTCATCATCATCGTCAGCAGCATCGTTGTTGTCGTTGTACCATCATTGTCGTTGTTGTAATTAATTTTGTTATATTTTCCCTAGTAGATGTATTGTTGATGACGCTTTTGTAGGTTTTGTGTAGGAGTCGTAGTGATACATGTGCTAAGATGTCTGTTCCACGTGTTTCTCATTCATTTCTCTTCTGTTCCTTCAGAAAATCACAGTATCTCTGTTTACTATAATATACTGTCACTACCATAACCATTGTCTACAGCCCCTGAGCACGTGATGGAGTGTACCAGTAGCCTATCCCATTCCCTCGCCGTCTGCTCTTGACACGGTCCCACCGACAGTGTACGGTCAGTGTACTCATTTAATAGGGCGCTCGCTAGGGCACTTAGAGGCTCAGGCTGTCAGGCGTTGGTTCGTCGACCTCTCTGCTTCTAAGTTGATCCTCAGTCCTTTGAGGTTTGGATGATATTCTTTCCGATCGCTCAGTCTATCGTCAACATCACCGGCCATGATTGCCACTCTTTATCCTAGATCAGCTCTCTTGTATTCGCTTCTGCTATATTGATTCATGGTCTTCGAACACTGTCAGTCATGTTCTTTAGCCTACATTGGGCCCATTGCTGACCATCAGTTGCATCAGTGTCAAACTGAGGGTCCACCCTCTCCCACCTAGAATGGAGAACAAACCCCCACTCTGGCCGAATTAGATATCACAGAATCAGAAGTCATTCGGAACTGCAAATTAACCCCATACTTCTGACAATTCTGGCACCACTGTAAATTACCCCCAAACTTCTGGCAACCGTGGGAGAGAGTTCTCCCAAGTCCCAACCCCCCAACCCCCATTGGTAGACGCCACTGCCTGGATTGTGGTCGCTATCCTGTATGAAATGTTCTCTGATCGGTCTTCCATGTCCGAAATTACCATGAAGGGTACCTGACCCTCTGAGTGCCCTAACAAACGCCCTATAAACGGAGTACACTGACCGTACACTGTCGGTGGGAAGACCATGTGACGAGGGAGAGGTGAGGAAATACCCGCCGTCGTGTGCTCAGGTGTGTCGTAGACAAGTGGCAGTAGGCCTACATCTAGGCTATAACCTATACGTGAGGAGTAAGTATAGCATATCAGTCCTCGTTCGGTATTTATTGTATAACTTAGTCTTATCAAAAACACTAATCATTCGTTCGTTCATTCCGTGCATCAAATCACACATTTAAAAAAATTTGATTTATTTATGTTTCATCATTTTACTGCGATTTCGATTGGATATTTCATGAGCTTCTGCCGTCAGTCATTCGATGTCAATGCGATTTTCTGTCCTTTATCGTCATCAATCGACATGCATGTATAGGCCTACATGTAACTTATGTACGTAACTTATGTATGTATGTATGTATGTATGTACGTATGTACGTATGTACGTACATGTATGTACGTACGTACGTACGTACGTACGTATGTACGTACGTATACGTACGTACGTATGTACGTGCGTATGTATGTACGTGCGTATGTATGTACGTGCGTGCGTATGTATGTACGTGCGTATGTATGTGAGTATGTATGTGCGACGTTGTGCGTATGTATGTATGTATGGCAATAGCTGAGCATTTCGATGCCTATATTATAGATATTTTTTCTAGGACCTCAACCGCATGACACGTGACTGCGGTCGTCACCTACCATCATCGCCATGCACTAAATCGCATTTTAGATGAGGCTCTCTTCTCTGTATAAGGCAACATATAATATATATATATATATATATATATATATCTATGTATGTATATATATACATATATATATACATATATATATATATATATATATATATGTATAATGGAATAATGCTCAACCTTATGCACAGAGGTTTCATCGTGGAATATCCCATCCAGCTCCTAATGCCCGTTGATGATTGGCTGTCGTTGCTTTGCGTTTGTGTGAGGAGCGTGTTTAATAATTTCTGCTGTGAGGAGAAGGGGGGGCTGTTTGTTTGTACGGGTTCCTAGTTTGTTTGTTCTCATTGTTTGTTGTTGTTGTTACTACGATGCAGACTGACGCGGTTCCTGAAAGCACGTGACTGGGACCTGGTTGAGGCGGAGAAGATGTTGAAGGCAACGGTTGAATGGCGCCGGAAACACAATCCACTGCACATGGAATGCCTCTGGTGCCACGAAAACCCCGGATATCACGGCATTGTAAGCTCAATCAATCGTTTTCCTCCTCCTTTTCCTCTTTCTCCTCCTTCTCTTTCTCCTCATTTTCCCTCCTCCTCTTTCTTCTCCTCCTCTTCCTCCTCCTACTCTCTTCCTCCTCCTTTTTCTTCTCTTCCTCTTTTTCCTCTTCCTTCTCTTCCTTCTGCTCCTCCTCTCTTCCTCTTCCTTCTCGTCATCCTCCTCTTCCTTCTCTTCCTCTTCTTCCTCCTCTTCAGCTTCCCCCTCTTCCTCCTACTCTTCCTCCTCCTTATCTTCCTCCTCTTCTTACTCCTCCTCATCTTCCTTCTCTTCCTCCTCTTCTTCCTCTTCTCCTCCACCTCCTCCTCTTCATCCTCCTCCTCCTCTTCCTCTTTATCCTTTTCAATTCTAATCTTCCTTTCCTTTATTCTCAACCTCCTCCTATACTTTCCTTTCAGCCTGTTCCTCCTCCGCCTTGATCTTCAACGCTCCTCTTCACCCTGCTTTCCTCCTCCTCTATCTCCTCCTTTTCCTCGCTTCTCATCTTCTACTCATCTTCTTGCCTCTCAGCTTTCTCCTCTTCTTCCACTCATTTTTTAATTATTGCATATCTACTTCTTCTTTGGTTCCATCTTTCTTAATTGTTCTCTTTCTATCTTATCGCTACCTGTTGATAATAGATGTACAGGTGATCCTCCACAGAGCAGGCCTGAGAGTTTGCACATTCCACCTATTCGACCTCTGATATTTACCTTGCACGCTATCCATTGGCATTTTTATTATGAATAAATTCCACCTACAGGCCTGCCTATAAGGAACATATCAGACTATATATAGATGTTTATAATGTATATATGCACATATATGTACATTGTACACTTACATAATTATACACGCGTGTGTGTATGTGTGTGAAGTTACAGACTATAATTATGTAGTCTGCTATTTCCCTTGGGTAGGCGTGAAGGTGGAATTTATCATAACGCAATTACCTGTAGCCCAGATTATATCCTCGTAATTTCCCTAAGTGTGGGTCAGTTTTCGTCCATCCACGACTAATAGTAGCCTATCCATCCACTCCTGCATTCTCGGTTCCTATTCATAGTAAATGACATGGTCCCTATTCAAAGGGGTCGCGGTGGTGAAGGATCTCACCTGATCGATTCATAGAATAAGGGGCGTAGTACAGGCGCTATAGAAAAACGTGGACATTTACATTTATGCGTTCCTTTCATTCCTCTATTCACCTCTCCGCTGCTCAGCCTATCTGACGGAATTGCAGTTGGCAGCATACGCCATCCGACGTGTACGTGTTTGAATTGGTCGTAGCTTCCATCTGTCGGCCAACAGGCTACGAATCTGTCGCATCGGCCATCAGGCCCATCAATCCCATTTAGGCCTCCCTACGACGAGGAGGCCCTGCAGCGTCTGGTTGCCAAGATCAATACCTCGCCGACAGCTGAGATTTTAAGGCTTTGTAACAAAAAAAATGGAAATATCTTGCGGAAATCAACCGCTCTAACCGCGTTACTATTCAAACCTAATTACATCACGTCGTTGGAGAAATTCCCAGCGGCTATAGGGGCATACTCTTCCTGAAGGCTGCTCTGCTCCGCTCTTCAGCGCAGTCCAGACCGTGCTGAATACAAGATGGTATCTGTCGTCATTCTATAGAATGGCAGCTAATTTAACACCGCCCTGTCTCGTCATTTCGGAGGCCTTCGTGGTTGCCAATTACTGGTGAAAACAGCAATTCCATATTATTAAGAGCTTTCCGATATGAGAGCCTAAATCGGAACAACTCCGATCGTCATGGGTGTCCGGAGAGGGGCAAGGGCATTTGCCCTCTGGATTTTGCACATATTAAAAAAAATTTACTTATCATCTTAGTTTTTAACAATGAATGACTATGATTTTTTCTACAGTTTTATTTTTTATCCAAACTAGTCAAGATAACCTGCAAAATTAAATATATATAAAACATTGAAACTTTTAACAGTTTTGTGTTTGAAATAAACTTAAACGTTGAGATATAGGCCTATAGCTGAAAAGTGAAAACGGATCCGAGAACGCTAACCACAGGCTCCATATCATGTCAAATTCTTCCAAAGCGCTGACGGCTGTTGGTATCCGCGCAAGACCCCCTAATCGCGGGGAAGCGCCGAGGGTGATGTGATAGGTTGCTTTCGGCATCATTGTTAGTCTCACGTGCCAAGTGCCAACAATTCAAAACTTTGCCTCCCCTTAAAAATTTGTTGCCCCCTAACAACATTCCTGCGGACGCCCATGCTGATCGTCTGTCTGCCTGTCTGACCTCTTTGGATCTTGACCTGGAACAGATTTTTACAACCCCCAACTTATCGACTTTGTTTTGACTAAGCGCCTGCGAATAAGCTGGTTCCCACGACTTCGCTTTTTGGTGCTGTAGAAATCTGGAGCTTACGATTAGGCCTACAGATGATAAAGCTTTGAAGACAGCTTAAGTGGACACATATCGAGATGTAACAGTTGGCCACTATTGTTGCGACCGGCCGACCGCTAAGACTTTCACGCCATCCATACGAGTTTTGTCACAGCCATATTGCCCAAGGATATATCCTAAGCAACTTATAATTATAGGATTGCGTATAGGGCTTACATCAGTCATGATCAGTGATCCCTTCCTGGAGAAAAAAGGACCTGAGTGCCGCTTCAGGCGCCATGCTAATCTATAAATTTTTTACCGGTACGGCGTTCCGTTCGTCAAAAAAGGAACCGGAACGCCGTGCCGGTGCGTTCCGGTCTCATCTGATCCCTGGTTTACACATGATATTATAGGCTAGACCGTAATAGGACGATGTGGCATTGTGGTGACATTGCCGGATAGCCTGCGAGAGGGGCTCCTGAGAATTCTCCGCACGGCACAACCTAATATGATCGCAATGACTTTCTCATTTAGCTCGCTTGATTACCAACCTTGATAGAACGAGTGATGTGGGACATAACTGTGCCTTGCGAGCATTTCATCAGCTATATGGGGATAATCAACTGATGATAAATAACTTAAATAAGTCTTACAGGGCTTTTGTTTGGTTTCTTAATTTGTGTCCTACGTTCTATACGAGGATCGGCCATGGGCGTCGAGAGCCAAGACGGACCCCGGAGCAGACACCTCTCAGGGTCCATCAGGGCCCATCGATTTTTGCAATTTTATCAGTAAGCCCAAGTCTGATGAAAACCTGTAAAAGGCTATCAAACTATATTTAAAGAATAATAATAAGGTTAATAATAACAATAACAATATTAAAAGTAAATGTAAAAATCAATTTCTGGTTTAAAGGGTCCATCTCTGACTCTAATTATAAAGAAATTTACAGAAACATGAAAATGTAATCATGTGGATGTGATAAATGATTTCAACTAGCCTAGTGCAGTTAGAAGAGAAATTGACCGTATAATAGTTACTATTAAGCTAAATACATGTAGCCTAAATGACTACATAGCCATGATAGCCTAAATGTAGGTTGAGCCTAAATGTGCTTTGCGGGTTTTTCGGCTTACAAACAATAATTCGATAACGGCACCGAAGCCTAATTTTCTTGCTAGAGGCCCCGAGACTGCCCATGTCCCCAAACTTGTTAGTCCTTCTTTGGCACATGGTGGAACGTAGAATATGTTTTATTCTCGTTATAGCGTGCTGAATGACCGTTCCGCTTGTGAAACGGTATAGGCCTAGGCCTAATTGGCAGGGTGCAAAAATTCTAAGCACCACAAAATGTTCGGGAAAATGATAGGCCTCTATCAAGTTTCAACTTGTGGAATGTGTAGGCCTATAGCTAAGACTAGTGGCGATAATGGTGTTTATCTAAGATTAGCAGCGTCAATTGCCTTCAAATGTTCTATTTCATCCAATCGATCCTGTGACGCATTAACGCTGTAGCCTACTTCACACAAAGTAATCTAGCCTTTTCACGCAGTTCCTCTCTGTCGAACGTGATTATCTCAATATCACACCAAATGCCGCCTTGAAAGATCCGTGGCTGCCTTAAAGCGCTTAGCTACATTTCCTAAGACACCAATTTCAGAAATGGAGTATTGGCGGCGGATTAAAGCTTTAGCGACTAGCCTGTGACGCCAGTGAGGTTACTAGAAACGTGTTTGGCTACGTTGATAACTCTTACTACTTCGAGCCTACTCGTCAAGGGCCAATGGGCCATTGGCTTTGGGCCAAAACCTACAGGTTTCTTCAGTTTGAACAAAACTCGAACATTGTAGATTGCTAATTATATATATATTGAGCACTCCAACATTCTTGAAAAACGCCATATAGTAGCCTAAAACCGTTATAGGCCTAGAGGCGTTGCCTAAAACAACCAGCTGGACTCCAGATAGGCCGAATGGCCTATATCCTTATGTCATTATAGGCCTACATGCTAATAAAATCTACATTTTAAGTGTTTGCCTTGCACATTATAAACACCTTAATGTCTTCGATACGAAGTTAGTATACACAAGCGTTACCAAGAAATTACGAGGCTGTCTGGTGGTAGTATCCTATCTAACGAAGTTGATTTATGATTGGTCAGCGTCAGGTTGGTTTTGACGAGTGTGGTCGACCTGTGATCTACGCATGCTTCAATCAGGCAAGGGCCACGAAGCCAACGGCCGAGGACACCATCGCACACTGTACATACCTTATCGAGAACGCTAAACGGACAATGGCACCTGGCGTCGGCACCTGGGTCTTCATCATGGACTGCTCCGGTAAGAAGACCTAGGCTACACCTACCATAAACCTCAGAAACATTCACCACTCACATAGCGTAGATACACTGTTTCCCTGCTTCTCGTCCTCTCTTTATCCTCCTCCTGCATTCTCTCTTCCATACCTTTCCTTTTCCTGCACTTCTTCCTCCTCCTCCATTTCCCTTCCTTGTCCTCCTTCCCTCTTTGTGTTCCATCTGTCCCTATTGCCCTCTCACATTCTCTTCATTTCAGACACTTTGATATTGTTCCAGACAGTGTGCTCGGCATCATTGCATGCCTGGATGGTCGCTGTGAGTGCGAATTTTAACAGTGAAGTCCTGACTATGCCTTCATAAGAGGACTTTATAGGACTTCATTGTCCTCCATTCAGTTACTCATGATGAATTACAGGCATGCCCATATAGGTGCATACATATATGCATACATACATACAAACATACATAGACAAGTACATTCATACATACTCATACAGCTATGCTGAATAGACCTGTCTATTCCAAGTAGTCTGCACTCTGCATCTAAACAATACAACTGAAGTAAAGGATTTGTCAGGTTCGGTTCCGAGTCGATATCTATAGGTCATACAAGGCTTATTAATTGTTGTAACGATCACTTTGCTGGATGTTTCTGCCAACCAGGAATGTCGCTGCCTGCTTGCAACCCGCGACTTGGCTATGGAACGACCCAAGTGTTCGCCAACTACTACCCGGAGAGACTTGGTTTGGTCATCTGCATTCACCACAATGCTCTCTTCCAAGGCGTCTGGAACGCCTTCAAGATCTTCCTTCACCCAAACACCGTCGCCAAGATGCATTTGCTACGGTCCAAAAAAAAGGTCAAGGAAGAGTTTGAGAAGCTCTTCAGCCCAGAACTCAATAAGTGGCTGTTGGAAGAGATCAAGCTTAACAAGAAGAAGCCACTGGTTCTCTCGCAGAGGGAGTTCTGGAGGGCACCGGAAGACTCCAGTACCCACGATCCGCGTGGCTGTGTGTCGTACGTAGCCAAGTACGTCGAGCCCTTCCTTGATATCGTTTCAAAGGACCCTCATCGAACTCACAGGCCTCACCCGAACATCGTCGACACGCTCGCCGGCGTCATCAAACCAGTGCTACACACGAGCGAGTCCGTCAATGGAAACAGCTCTAACGCCAAGGGGGCGGAAGCTGCCGGCAGCGTAACGGAAGATGCCGACAACAGCGGCAGCGAAGGGGAGGAACACGGGGCTGCGGCAACCCTAGATATAGCTGAAGAATTCCAAATTCCAAAAAACGTCACGCCTGTAACATACGCCCAGTGATCAACACTGGCCTAGCTCGCTGAATACATGGACTCCTATGTAGATTCATGGACATTATCGATCTTCCCAAGATCTCATACAGAAACCCTGGTGGCTTTCCTGAGGACATTTTGGATGGTTGTGTAAGTTTAGTGACTTCTTTAGCGCCCAGTGTACAACTCGGAGGTGCCTAGCTGTTACCAAATGTTTTTTGTGTAAACTGGAAAAATGCTACTACTTTCAAAAGTAAATGTCGAATTGCACGCATTAAATTGTGTGCTACTAACTTGTAGGCTAACGAAAGTGCATGTAGATTGTCTAATAAAGTTACAGAAATAACCGAAGTTTAACAGTTGCTTATCAATATTTCACACAGGTTGAAAGTGAACTTACATCGACTAAATGTTTGGTATTTGTTACAATTATGTTCCTTAGCTTATGGCAATATTGATGTGATGCGCTTGTCTTGAAACATTTCATATGATGTCAAGTAATTGGATATTTTTGGCAGTCGTATGCTATGTGTCGACTAATTTAAAATCATTTAAAGTTTACTTTCTGATGCTAGTAATAGTAACGATCTAAAAGAGCTGAAGTACTTGGTGCATGGTTTTAATTTGTTTCAAACAAACTTTAACATGTTAATCTGCAGTTAATCTCGTCTTGCACAGTGTAGCATAAACTTGTTGCATTGCATAAGGCTACTACAAGTCTAGAACAGATGAATAACTTGCACAGCACAGTAACTGGGACCCAAAAACTTTATCAACCCGAAATGCTGCACTATATGCATGTTGTTTATTGTTTAAGCTTCAAATGTTTTCATCATTAATATTTATGTGAGTAAATCCAATTGCAGTGGTAAAAAAGTAACTTGTTGCTAAAATTTCTGATTGACCAGTTTAATATCTGTAAAATGTTTTCACTTCAAGCTATGGTGTCTGACTTGCATATATCAATCATAAAATCAATCATATTATCCTATGAACTGAAGGTGATTAGCAGGAAATTTTTTTGAACTTTGCTCTCTTGGGATAAAAACCTGTATAGAAGCCTGTGTAAATATTTTCCAGTTTTTGTTTTATTGCATTTTTTGTCTTGATCGCTAGAGTTAACCGTACCATTTGTATTCTTGTGATATTCCGAGCTGGTGGACGGTTATGTTTAAACTATCAAATGTTCTGCAAAAATTAAATTATATAAAGTTCCATAATTTAAAACATTGACCGACTAATTTCGTTTCCATTCAGCTAACATTGTATCAAAACCCCCGGACTTCTTCAGCACCACTGCATTTAGTCCCATGACAAACATCCCAAATGAAACTGAGGTTCCACGGTTCATTAGCCATCAGTCGGCTCTGACAAAGCAACTTGTCAGGATTCTCTATCCAGTCAATAGTCCGTGAAGCCAGGAACCTCCTTGACACTTTAACTTAGGATGGGGGTGTACTAAAAGTGACTGGAAACCAATGCATCGTTAGAAGAAGAAAAAGAGCTGTCCCTTACGCTAGCCCTGAGACAGTCATGGGTATGAAGTGTTAGTGACTTCATTTCTTGGCCTCGGCATATGAGGGTGGGTGGCCAGTCCTCTCCCTCGTTGTCTCGTCTTCCCACTGACGGTGTGCGGTCAATGTACTCGTTATAGTTGAGTTGGTTAGGGGTGCAGATGGAGCAGAAGTCTTAAAAGAAATTTCTGCCCTGGTGGGATTTGAACCCCAACCTCTCGATTGACCGTCCAGCATGCTAACCACTACACTACTATCGAGTGCCTCCTGTGCCGAGTTTCTGAAGGATACCTCACAGAAAGGCCAACACAAACATCAAAGAAGTGAGACCAGCTCAAACAATATGACTAACAAGATATTTTTCCTGAAGATGTTTTTAAAAATATTATACAGGGATACGAATATAAACAACAACAGCCATAATAAATTACATAAAATCAATGCTCTTATCATTTAGTTTTGTCGCCAGGCAGCCGCTGTGAAAAGTTCATAACGGAGTTTCGAATTTGCCAAGTAAACCACCATAGTTCCAGACAGTCTTCTGCATTAGCAAATTAGAAATTTGATTGCACACTACTTACTGTCTATGGTATAAAATGCTTAACCAATAGACGGACTAACATGTCACAGGGTAGCAGATTGGTTGAAAATTATATAGCACCTCTATACAATCTGCTCCCTTTGAGGTGGCTTCCAGCTCAAGCACTGAGAAGCATTGAATTCCAGATTTGCCATAATAATGAAACAAGACTTTATTACAGTACAGAATTTTCCCAGGATTGACTGGAAACATTCCTGTCTATTAAGAGAATCTCATTGGCTGTCGAAACTGCAAACATTACCTGCTTCTCAAGTATTGTACCTTGCAAAGACAAGAACTCAATACCGTAATAATATCCTTAAAGTTATTATTATCATTGCAAAAACTGCTTGTAGTAAAGAAGATGAACCTAAAATTCAACTAACAGAACTCGTCTTAGCTATCATTGTTTGAGTCTTAAAGTAAGAAAATGCAACAGTAACAGAGAAATGCAAAAACTGAATACTTCATGTCCTCAACCGTATGACCAGTACATAAAGTAAGAACACAATAATCACAGTTGGAAGCAATCTTGTCTGTTTGGGTATCTTTCCTCAAAATAATTATCTTCCATCTTCAATTATTGTCATTGACATCTTCGTGAGTTAGCTCTAACTTCTTCAAATCATTTGTCACCAATTCAACTCATATTTATGTTTGGTCTGCTGTTGTACTAGATACTTAAAATCCACCAGAGTCTGTTGATTTATGCAAATGCAATCCATCCGCATTCTGAACCAATACAATTACATAATATTTGCCATAAAAGATGTTAAAGGAAATACACTGATGGACAAAGACAATCTTTGCAGTGATGGACGCAGTGATCCCGTCCTAGACAAAAAAAGAACCGGAACGTCAGCTTCAGGAAGAACCAGAACGCCGCCTTCAGGCGCCATGTTAATCAAAGAAGGAACCGATACGGCGTGCGGTCATCAAAAAAAGAAACGGAACACCATTCTGATGGACTGAATGCTTCCACAAAGTGTAAAAGGATCATCGAAAAGAGCGCAGGAGAGTTGGAACTTTGGAACCATTCCATTTTAGCCATTTGCGAAGTGTGGAAATTACAATACTTTTAAAACAGACCAAAAGGACAAATAGAACAACATACACAGAAAACAGCGATAGAGGATTATAATGACAGAAAGGTCAACAGCATAATGTTGGAAATTATGGAAGGCATGATAAGAACAGGAAGACTCCTTGCAGACAATGACTCAAAGACACAGAATGGCACTGGTGCCAAGTATACAACCACAACGCAACTCTGGCAGCACACGACAGAGAAGTGTGAAGGGATTAACTACCAAAAATGGACTGGATGCATACAAGTTTTCAATCCACAGACAGAAATGATGAATAGTTGCTAAAAAAAGTAGACATGAATTGAAATGTACATCAAACTTCAAGTAACAATTGTTTGGAAATCAAAAACATTTTTCAAAAAACTTATAACTTACAATTACAAAGTCATACTATTACTACTGAATAGAGCTCACTTTGCAACCATACTTGGTCAGCATTATGTGACTCAATAGAATAAACCTCAACTACAAAATTGTCACTTGAATCTAGAATTTCGATAATCTAGCAGCTTTCTGTTTACTCAATGGCTGAAAACAGAGAAATACGTCTTCCACAAAGAGTTTTTGTAACTCCTGTAAAATAATGACAGTGATTTATTACAAGCTTGTATCAACAGTACTGTTATTCCTTGAAGGCAAAGTCTATAATCTGCTGACGGAAAAAGCAGGAAGCCTTTCCATATACACTGCATGGCTTGAAACAAATGAAGTTTAACAGAGTACTGGACCCCAAATGCCAACAAAAGTGGCCATTAACAGCTGGCTACCACCATGCCAGTGATGTGACTCACATTTAACTCATACAGAAACAAAGCTTTCCTAATTGGTTGTTGCTTTTATGTTTCACAAGTTGTGAAAACTATTCCTGTTTATGCAGTCGGTCAAAGCACAGCTTAGGACTCGCCTAAACATCAACTATTCATATAACACCATAACTTGATTCCTTTTCTTCAAAAGCGCATCCCACAAAAATTGCCTATTCCAATAGAAGTGTTCACTTTTTATAACTCCCAGAACTTCAATTTGTTTTCTCCTATTTTCACCTGCAACCGTGACCGTTATTTACACGTTTAGCACTTGAAGCTGTTGCTAACTTCTGCTGTACAGTAAAAATCACATTCTCCAATCTGCATTCTCCCACCAAAATTGAGATCTATGGAAACAACCCCCAGTGCTTCTTAACCGTTTAACGATGAGCTGCATTGGTTTCCTATACATTTTAGTGCTCACTCGTCGTTAAAGGGTTAATAAATGCGATTTAAAAGGGTCAACAGGTTTCTTACGAAGGTGTAGACTATCCAGTAATCCAAGTCATCAATTCTAGAAATAAATTCAAGATAATTTCTTAAATAAACTAGTTACTATCTTATTCCTGCATCAAAAAACTACTTCAGCCACTAATCTATTGTGCCTACGATCATTTAAGGTCAAGAATTTCGAGCATAATCGGTTCGATCTCGCTTGGATTTATGTCAACAAGGCATTTCCCATGGACTTCAGCAAAGTCTTTCAGCTCCTTGATCTTGGACATGAGTTGTGGAAACATTTCAGCCGACTGGACGTAAGTGTACTTTGACTCCAAGTAATGCTTCAACAGGATTAAGTAACGATCCTGAATATTCGAGACGAGTTCTCGCATAATGACGTGAGGCCCCTCTGGCGAGAACAGCACAATTACAAGCAGCATGATCACAACTGCTAGATCGTCGCCAATGATCGACTTGATTGACTTACAGTAGCGCACATGATCGTCGTGAAGCTGGACGAAGCCGGTTGCATTTTTGAGGATTTCGGTTGGGATGTCACCGCGCGGTGTCACCCAGACGTCCCGCTCGCTGTCGTAGACAGACACGGATCGTAGAATAAGTATGTGGATCCAACAGCCCTTGAGGATGCCGATCTGACACTGCTGCGGAAGATGGACGAACTCTTCAAGGCGCTTGGCGAACTTGATAAGGCGCAAAATGGTGATAGATGACTGATTGACGAGCTGGTTAAGCGATGGGTCCAGCTTCTTGATGTGTACAAGAGGCTCAAGGTCGACTGTGAAGGACAGGTCATACACGTGAAGCAATTCTTGTAGAAGGCGGTTCTCATCCGGTGTGAGGATGCGGAGAAGCTGTGAAAACTCGAAGGCATCTGGTTGTGTAGTTGTTATCGGGATTACGCTATCTAGTGCAGAATTAATTGAAATGCTAAGCGGTGACTCGGCGGCGAACTTGGACAGGTTTAGAAGATTGGTGCTCTCAGGAAGTAGTTCAAACTGCTGGGTGGTTTGGGACAGGATGACACCAGCTGGAATCAGTGGTGGTGGGGAACTAACAACCAAAGTTTGGTGAATTGAAGTTTCGGCTGTTGTACTGGCAACCGCTGGAGGATCGTCATTCGACGGTTTCTTGTTTTTCAAAACTTTTTCCATTCGCTTTTTCTTCGCGTCATCACCTAGACATGGAAATGCGACGTATAACAAATAGCACTAAATTTAGTGACAGTTTTATAATTAATTTTCAAGACTTATCATAGATGAAGCTAACTCACTGAGACATTTCAACATTGCTGCATTAAAATAAATTCAAGGCATTGAAGTCATTTTATTTCTGCAGCATCTTTGGTACTGGCCATACTCCTCTGCAGTAACACCTCTGATTCCAAGTGGTGTTGTCTTGTCCAAGCCAAAGCAGCAGTTTGAACTACTTTCAGAGAACACCAGAGGGATCCATAACCAGATTATGCTAAATCATGAAGTAATAGTGTAATACCCTTGACAACGAACTGCTGTAATGATGTTCAAACGCAGTTTGCAATTAGTAATTTTATCTGGGTAGAAATGAAGTTATTAACATTTATCATTATAACAACTTAATTCGTCAAGGGAAAGAGAAGGGCTAGGTTAGAATTATGCTTAGCTAAATGCACCTCAAATGCGGCAAAGTAGCTATGCATCAATGAGATGACATAAACAGATGAGCAAAGGTTAGAGGCCACCATGTTAACAATTGTCCGCTGTTCCACCCATTTAGTAATCTTTACAATTTTTATATTAGAGTTTACAGAAAAACCAGTTTAATTCAATCAGACTAAAGATCTTAAATTTAAATTCTTTTAATTGCCTTCTGCCACCTCACATGAGCAAAAAATTATCCAAGGTTTTCAGATGGCTTCAACTTAAGTGAAGCAAACCAATTTCAGTTTCTGTCTAGATTCAGAGCAAACTACAGCAGCATAAGAGGGACTTAGCAGCTCACCAAGAATAAGGTCCTTCCTCATTCCAACTGCAAAGCACTTTTTCAAACGGCAGTATGGACAAAACCGACGGGTGTTTACATCAACTCGGCAGTTTCCCTCAAAAATACATTTCGTTTGCTGCAATCATGAAACAGAAAACTTCAATATTCAGGCAGTTAACAATTTCACTTAACAGCAATATTATAGTCAAAGACATTAAAGGTACATTGTTCATTGTTCTATTGAAACCCAAGACCTTTCTCAGTCAGGATAAAAACCATAGGTACTGCTTTTAGGTCAGATAAGATATTAACTGAAAATGGCTCATACTGAATAAGTGAAGAAGTTTTATCTGCCTGTGCGCGCGTTTGCATGCGTGTATTGATGAGGTATGCCATTTCCAATGTTGGAAACATTTGGGAAAAAACTGATGACAGATTGGATGCTCTAACTTGTCAGTAGGTTTATGACTGATTTACTGGGATTACATATTCCACCTTCTAGTTTACTTGTCATTTCTACAGCAAGCCTTCAATCCCAAAGCCAACTGCATTAACTGAGCAGTCAGAGCCACAACTAATTTTCAAATTAGATGAGCATAACTTGTCATATGCTAGACGGGTTGCCTAGAACTCACTACCTGCTAATCCACAAGAGACGACTGATGCTGAAGCGTTCAAGCTCCAGCGAAGTAGAAATCTGTTCTCATCGGCTTTCCCAATTGACAATGTGATGCACCACTGGTCACTGAGGTGTCACACATGAAAACGTGATAATGTTCAAAGTACATATATCTATCTACTCATGTATGGGATTAACTGTGCACTTAAAGATGGTTATAAATCGTACAATAAATTGCAATCTGACTTGGGATACCTTTTCTTTTAGGGCATTTCTTCGGAAGAATGCCTTGCATGATTCACAGGATATCGCATCAAAGTTACAACCTAACGCTCGATCGCCACACACACGACAGAGTTTGTCGTCTTTGGATCCAGTCGGTGAAGTCGTCATCTTCAGCTTCATCTTGCCTCCAGCCTCTGGCCGGTTGTCCAAAGAAAGACATGATGACTCAGCACCCTGTTGGATAGAACAAGTAACAGTCAGATTATTTCAAGACACTTAATGCTTAATGCTTAAAGTTCAGTTTAACACTTTAACGATGAACTACATTGGTTTCCCAGTCGCTTTTAGTATACGCTCATCATTAAAGTGTTAAATCTAACATCATAAAATAGAACCTTACTCACAGACAGGAAGTGGCTTATATTGAAAAAGAGGTAAAATTCAGCTTTCAAAAGACAAAGCAGCTAAACCATGAACTGACTTCTTTGAAAGAAAGTGATTAGTCACAGGAAAAGTAAGATACAAAGAAACTTGATTAGGGTTGTTAATATCAGTTTTTCTGGCAAACCGATTATCGGGTTTAGAAATCCGATTTGAAACCGATTATCGTTTTTTTGTTGGCCTTCATAGAAAATTTAATATAGTATTATATAATGCAAGTTACTGAAAACCGATAATCCCTACGTAACATACGTACAGGTACGGGGTTCTACTATTACCTCGTTGGCTGTGGAAGACTCCGCTTTATATATAAGAGGCAATAATACATCACTGTGGGGTTCTACTATTACCTCGTTGACTGTGGAATACTCCCTTTTATATATAAGAGGCAGAATTCGATAATCGTTTTGTCTATAATGAAAACCGATAATCGTTTTTGAAACCGATAATCGGATTTCCGATTATCGTTTAACATCCCTAAACATGATATAACATGACAAATGAACAGTTTCTGACATGAAAAAAATTGAAACCAGTTTCGACACCTGCAGATTAGATGACTCATGCTTCACAGCCGATAGTGAGACAAACACATTCGAATCATCTGGAATTTCAGGTGACGAGAAACTCTGGAAAGAATTGGATTCGCCATCCGATATCTGTAAGAAAAGAAATTTATCATAGCAACCAGTTGCTGTATTTTTGTGCAAATTTAATGTCTATTGCAGATACTCGATCAACAGAAGTTTTTTGATTATTTTGTATTAGCCATTAGCCAATTCTGACATGTTGGTTATGGTTATAGCCAGAGTTTTGAACTCTTTGCTGTTTCTGCGTTTACGACTTACTGATACCAACTAGAAGTGTGTTACAGTAATCAAGGCAACTGGAGATCAATGCATTTGCCATAGATATAATTGAAAACATGGGATGCAATGTCTAATTCTGTGGATGTCACAAAAGTATACATGTGAAGACCTACAAACACCATATATATAGTGAGCAAGAGACGTAGCAGAAAACAAAAAAATCCAAATTACAAAAGCATCAGCCAACTGCACAAATGAGTCACTCAGATTTAAAAATTTAAACCATCCAAATTCTTAAGTTACTGTGGAGTGCCCAGGAACAGAAATTCAATCTTCATTGGGTTAAGGAGATTATCGACCATCCTCCAAGACTGCAACTCCTCAAAGGCAGTGGACAACAGCAGAACAGACGAGTCACAAGACAAACTGTCAAATGAAATGCAGATACGAGATCAACAGCACAGAAATGAAATTCCAGTTGACGGTGGCATATTTAGGAATTTGAGGTTGGCCATTTGATAAGGTTTGATTCTGCCACTGTATATGGATCATCATATCTTATTAGAGGAAGAAAGTTGGAAAAGAACATAGATTAGCACAGATGTGACACAAGCAATACAACTTAACACAGAATACAGCATTGAAACATTTACGAAGCATACTTGTTGCAAAATCTATAAACAACCTGAATAAATGTGAACAATGTGTAACCATCACATACTAAAGCTAGACGCATATAGACGCGGTTAGGGTCAGGGTTAGGGTTGGTGTCATCATTAGAAAACCTGATACCGTCCGGCGTCCGCGCAGCATGCCCAAAGATACTGAATAATCCATCAGCCCCCGATACTATAAGTTTGCCGCAGTATTTAAATCAATACAAATGTTTCTAGCATCGAAAGTAGCCATGACGGAAGGGGATTGTCACTCATTCGTCACCCAGAGAATAATGGTAAATAAACGCTAAAACTACACCCAAAGGCCTACACCTCATAAAGCAAACGACTCATACACTTGTCATTTCGTATGTCGCCCGGTTCTTGTAACACAGAACATCACAACAATATGGGAAGGCGAGTTAGGCATGAAAAACGAGAAGATGATCTTCGCTTTTCATTTTGACCAACTTTGAAAGGCTTTCGAGGACTCTGAAACCACAGCCAAGAGGTACTCAGACTACATATCCAACAAAACGGTCAGCACCTGTCGCATGGACAATATAGCGCCATCGTTTGGATTGAAAATCGGAATTTGTACAAAAAATATAATTATGCACGGTCGTAAATTTTATTTGTATTGTTGCATGTTATTCAATTAAATTGAAAAATTAATAGAAAACTATTGTCGCTTTGGCATTGCATAACTTCTCGTAAATTTATATTTGATCGAATTTTGTGTTGCAAAGCAATTACGTCATTTATCAGCGTTAAGCAGTAGTATCAATAAATCTGTGTCGGCAATATTTGTGCTTCCGGTTAGGAAATACTACAAGAAAATACTGTACCTTTCAATATGGCTGAAGTAACACCGATATACTCACTCGGTATTATACAATCACAAATGAAAATTTATAGCGCGTTTAAACTAGACAGGTCTTGCACGAGAACGCGTTTCGCTACATTCTTAGTGGTCTTGCACGAGAGCGCGTTTCGCTACATTCTTAGTGGTCTTGCACGAGAGCGCGTTTCGCTACATTCTTAGTCATAGTGCAAGGTAAACAGATGAGTTTTTAATTTTGTTTTAAACTGAGCAACAGATGTGCGCTGTCGAACTGAAGTTGAAGACTATTCCATTGTAGGCTAAGGGTCTTGAGACAGAGAAAGCATGATTTCCAAACTTCCAAAATCGATATGCAGTTGGGGTAAAAATCTGTTCCAGGCCAAGACCAAAAGGATCAGGCAGGTAATCCTAAACGCAAATCAAATCGTATGTTCCGAAATTTATCAAGTGCTTCTTCAAAACTAGGTGCACAGCAGTGACAGCATAAGCTTATTCAGATGCACTGCCTCAACTGCCCCTAAGTCAGAGTTTGTCGAAAGATGCACAGTGAAGCACAAAATCCAGTTGCCATAAAACCAGAAAGAGGACTGCAGAGCTGTATATATACGTAGGCCTACTGAAAAAATGGATTTAATTTTACTGCGTTAACACTGTTTTGTGATAGGCCTACTTCTTTAAAAGTAAAAGTACAGGAACTGTTACTTGAGTAGGCTACAGTGACGTTACTTTTACTTTACTTACTGTGCAAAACTGCTACAGTATAATTATGGTTATCCAAGATTACGAAATCCTGCACGCATGCTACTTACTACATACGTGTATCATAGTAAGTAAAATAAACAGCAAGTAGCAAGCAATTAAGAAATTGCATAGCACAACAACTTTTTAAAAAGTCGTTTGCCGGTGTCAATAAATTAAGAAAGTGAAGAGTTATGCTAACTAAGTCAAAAATACTTTTAATGGTGTAAATAAATTAAGAAATCTGGTGAACTTGTTTGCATATAAGAATGTTTGAGAAAGTTCTTACTAAGTGCGTTTACCAGACGAACTCCCGCCCATACATTGGAAACAAATAATGATTTGTGCCAATTTCACTTTTCAATTTAATTTGAACGCACAGCGTTTTCTGTGAGGAATGTCAAATCAGTCGTGACAAAAGTTAAATTCTCTGCTACGGCCCACTCTAGGTGCTTTGCCCGTGTTGGCCCATCAGCTTGGAACTCTCTTCCCCAGTCTCTTCGCCTCGAGTTACTAGCCCTCTCGCCTTCCCAGTTCCGGAGACGCCTTAAGACTTTCCTGTTATCTGACGCAGGTCGAGTGCGCTGCTGATTTCTGAGCGGCGCTATATAAATGTTCAGTTACAATTACAATTATTTGAGCCATCCCACAGAGACTACGGGATGAGCGAGCTTTTGTCGAACTATGTGCTTATTATCGAAAGTAAATATCAGTGTTGTGCACGAGACCAAAATTTCAAGACCAAGACCGAGACCAAGACCGCGGGGTCCAAGACCAAGACCGAGACCGCGTGGTCCGAGACCGAGACCAAGACCGAATCATCCCGGACCAAGATCTAAGCCTCAAGACGCAATTCTCAGTTGTAGTGTTACATATTCCCAATATTCAGATCAGATACTTATTATATTTATAGTTATGGTTTTTGTCCCCAAGTCTTCGAGGTCTCATGAAGAGCACACTCTCAGTAGGTGCAGGTGTTGCGGAATACAAAAAACTTTGCAAGTAGAGAAAAATTCCCCACCAAATACCTGATCTGCATCGTTTACCCGGCTACTGATTTTGCCTCGAGAAACTGCAGCAGTGTACGCTAAACTAGTCACTAAAGCACCAGAGGTCATGGTTAACTGTGCCTCAACGTTTTCTTGTCGCTTCTGATCAGAAGAGAACAACGCGGTCCTCTCTCGCTTTGTCCTATAATATTATAGGCGGATCGTCGCATGAATTCGAAGCTATCTGAAAAGTCCCTGAATAACCGAAAAAATCGACAACATTTTAACAAATAATCCACTCTAGTTCCCACCAAAGGCCAAACCAAAGGCGCAAGACCAAGACCAAAGGCGAATGACCGAGACCAGACGCCCAAGACCAAGACCACACCTTTAAGACCAAGACCAAGACCACACCTTTAAGACCAAGACCGAGACCAAGACCGGCACATTCGAGACCAAGACCAAGAGCGCATTTTTTCGGTCTCGAGACGGTCTCGAGACCAAGACCGCGGTCTCGAGACCACATCACTGGTAAATATTAGGGTTCTCGTGTGTATCAGTGCCCCTCTGCACTTACGACAACCGTTTGTTTGGGACTCTACTCTACCAACCAAACTAGTACAGTTGATGTGCTCATTTTATAGCTTAGATGGATAGCTAGGGTGCTAGTGAAACAGAAGTCTTGAAACATTGTGTATATAATTGTAGGTATTTTGAATATTTTACTTCTCAGCCAAGAGTCCAATACCATGCTATCGATTTATACACTAAACACTCTCTTACTTCAAGTTCCTACGTTGAACTCTTATTATGAATTACTATTGTATTGTATTTGGCCAGTTCTGGATGGTCTGGCACGGGGGTTAAGCCAGTCAGAGGATCAAAGGGATGGAGTGAAGTGGCAGGGAGGGATCAAAGAATTAGATACGGAAGATACTGAGAGAGAGAGAGAGAGAGAGAGAGAGAGAGAGAGAGAGAGAGAGAGAGAGAGAGAGAGAGAGAGAGAGAGAGAGAGAGAGAGAGAGAGAGAGAGAGAGAGAGAGAGAGAGAGAGAGAGAGAGAGAGAGAGAGAGAGAGAGAGAGAGAGAGAGAGAGAGAGAGAGAGAGAGAGAGAGAGAGAGAGAGAGAGAGAGAGAGAGAGAGAGAGAGAGAGAGAGAGAGAGAGAGAGAGAGAGAGAGAGAGAGAGAGAGAGAGAGAGAGTGAGAGCCAGTTAAGTTGTTAACAATGAAAGTGGTGATATGGGAGAATGGAGGAAGAAGGGCTTTCTACTAACTATTGAACTAAATACAAATAACTCAACAGACCTGCCTTTTCTCAAGAATTCTATTAATTTTTTACTAAAATAAAACAAATTGTCAATCTGTACAATACAGATTTACACCACACACACTTCAATGACACAAAAAATTATAACCCAGTCTGTAAACCGCAAAACTAGTGTCACAAAACCGAACAACGGTCGGCAACGAAACCAGCTTCAACAGAGGAGGAACACGACAAAACAATGACATCACCAGCAAGCACATGACATACTAAACACGATCTGTAATGTACTGCACAGCTTGTTAATGTACTAAACAGGATTCGCAATGCACTACTAAGGATCCGTAATGTACTACAAAGGATCCAAAACGTACTGTACAAGATCTGTAATGTACTAAACAGGATTTGTAATGAATTAATCGCTATGCTGCATATCAGGCCACATGACTTAGACGGACGGAAAACGAACGTCACTCTATGAAATGCGACATTAGGGGTCACCTGAGGGGTCAACTGAAAGGTCAATCAGTTTCCAATCTGTGTCCAATGAGTCTGTATAGGACAACTGCTGAGCAAAACAATTCCACCAGTGCGTGCTGAACCTGTCTGTAGCACAACTCACTTTGGCTACGACAGCCACGTTCATCAGACCCACACAGAAGGCCCACACTGCTCACCAGTCGGCTGTGGGAAAAAGTAAAAATAGCTCTAAGAGAGTGCTGTATAAATTATCTTCTCTACATTACCGTACCTTACACCACTCTTAAGAGGAGCTACAGAAATGTCTACACAAATTTTCTTACTACATAAATCACCAGTTGTCCATGAACAATCATAACCTGCATCGGAACTTCCGATGTGCGTGCAACTGACGAGTGAAAAAACCTGGGGGAAAAGGTTGTAAGAGTAGAATGCATTGAGGCATGCAGAAACATGGTCATTAGAATCGTTGGCTATTTGTCCCACTGTTTAATAATGCCCAACAGACTTTGAATGAGCATTACTGTCACAACAAAAACACTCGGTGACACACTGTTCATCTCTGAACCGTCACCTGGTCTTAACTAGAAACTAACTGACCCTACTATCAAACATTAAAATCAACCACTATGAGTTTTTACAACAACTTACACATTTTCATTAACACCATCCATGCACTCATAAACTTCTCACACATGAGACATTACACCCAGTATTATATTACACCCACTACTACATTACACATCACACCCAGCTAGACAGAAGCAGTTGTTAAAAGCTCAAGGCAATAAGTAAGCATAAATGCTAAAATAACCACCCTATCCACATAGACAATCCAAGCAGTGCTGAGGGACACCAAAAGCACCTTTGTGTTATTTTCTTCACAATATTAAAATGATCAGTGTTATTTATTAAGTTCACAGTTCTGTCATATAATAATTATCAACATCATTAAATTCATGAAAAATCTGAAATTAGCACGAATTTTTGAGCAACTTAACCTTTCGCTTATCATCAGCCAACATCATAAACATCACTACTACATAATCTGATTTCAACAGAAATACCGATTCATAATCTGATTTCAATAATATGCTCTAACTAGTTGAATAGGTACCAGTCACTGAAAGCGTGACTGCCAAGACAGAGAAACTGGAAAAGCAGGCAGAATTAGAAATAGCAAAAGATTGCATTTTATTTCTCTTCAGTCTTTTCACAAAGTATAGGCAGACATAAAAGTGCCAGTAGTTGTGCATACAAGAGTTGATAAAGTGTGATCATGATTAACCAGGTCAACCAGAGCGAGAAATCCGATCACAAGTCAGAAGATTGCAAGCAGACGCAGCACAGCAAGTTTTATTTTACTGAAATCTGCAATCAGCCAACAGTGTGGAAACAACTCCCAACAATTTTCCATGGCTGAAGATTCCAATGGAGCGAGCAAGCAGCAGACAACACCAGAGGCCGATTATCTGGCCAAGATCAGACAAAAACAATTATGACCTGAATGGAAATTTACCCAATGAATTTCAGATGACAGGTAACATAGACTACCTGCAACAGATTGTGAGGTCTCATGCTAGCTAAGCCCATCATTTTGGCCCCAACAGAGCAGCTCAGTTGAACACAAAACCAGTAACAACGACGACAACAGTTTCGATAATGATGACACGACAATAATAATACACACAATAATAATACACGTCATAATATAAGAATAACTATAATAATAGTAATAATAATAATAATGAAAATAATACGCAACAAACAACAATGACAACAGTAAGATTTTCATGTTAACGTGGTCGCTATTGTTATCGTTTTACAATGATAAACTGCTGAATTGTGGGAAGGGATCTATGAATTTTAGGCCAGCACCTACAAGCTGGAAACACACACGGGTTCTAAAAACAGCGGTTTATATTTGAAAAAACCTAATTCTCCTGAACAGTTTTGTCCCACGACACGAATGCCGACGCACTCGCACAGAACGACCGACCGACCGTGCGAGAGTTGCTCAGGAGCGTCTGCCGGTGTCCCGACAAAATCACAGACGAAAAAGTTCCCGCAGATATGAGACGACGTAGACGACGATGACGACGTAGACGAGGTGGTGACGGTGGCTGGTCTTCACCAGCGATTGGAGGCGCCGACCACCTTCTGACGACGGATGGTCCGGGCCCTGGAATGGAATGGAGATGAGGTGAGGACAAGACGACGACGGCGTAGTTCTACGTTCCGGGCAGGTCAAGGTTGTCGCTAACGGTCACCGTGGGAACGTGGAGTTCATCTATGGTGGGCATCGAATGGTAGTCGCACTGACCGACCTCCTTCAGCTTCCACTCCCAGTCAAGTTTCTGGACAGAGTGGAGGATGTCGGCTTCGAGATGATGTCGTGAAAGCAGCTCCATCTATGTTCAAATCAAAACACCAGCCGAAACTTAAGATAAGGTCGTCAGATCTGGTCAAGTCTGGTTAGGTGAAGGTCATGGATGACATGTAATGTAAAGCAAGGTCAGCTAAGCATCCAAAGGGTTTATATACAAACATGTAAACTTTTATGGCAAGGTTAGAAGGTCTGTAAGGTTAGCTCAAATCCCTGGACATCATGAAACGAGAGTTGTTTGTTCATGAGGATCTTTTGGTGACAACAAAAACAAAAATCCAGCAAAACTCCAGCAACAGACTAAGAAATCGTACCTATTTTGCAACATCAATTTTTTTCACCAAACCCTATTTTCTTGGATCTGAACCCATATAGCAGCAAAAAAGCCGACATTCATCAATCAATCACTACACCACCTAAGCCACTTTACTCATGTAAACACCAAACCAGAGATATCAGACACGTCTGCACAGATTTAAAATAAAAGTCCAATTGTTACACTGTCGGAACTAAATTGGGGTTGACACTGGGCAATTAATTCACCTTCATGTTTGTAAACTTTTCCTGAACTTCGTCCATCCATGACTTCAGCTGGCGACCGTTGTAGCGTGACCGTTGATCCTTTTCCTCTTGGTCAAAGTCAAGGCGGCAGTGAACCTCCTCGGCACACAGAAGGGCCGAAGCGCTGAGCGCCGCACCATGACCAACCATCGCTCGTGCTGCCCGGCCTTGTATTCTAAGCGTTTCCTGCTCAGCCATTAGAATCAGCCGCTCCTGAAACACAAATGAGCAGTCAGTCAGGAAGCTTTGAAAAGATGTACAATCAAGCATCACTCTAAAAGTGCCAAGGATGCAAATGACAGATGATGTGACCAAGGACTTTTCTGAGTTCACGAAACACTTCGATTTGTATCTGGGCTTTATAAAGTGGATTTTACAAACCTCTCAGCAGTGACTTAACTTAGAAGTGACCATTGATCTGTTGCATTCATTCATTCACAGAATTTATATAGCACCTCTTCAAGATATCTACTCAGAGGTGCCATCTGCGCTAGCCTATTATGATGTTAAGTGTCATTACGAATGCAAATATTACATCAGTTAGCAAAACAATGCACAGCAAGTGTGCGTTACAAAGAGTCACCAGTGGCGGGCCCACACACACACGTGGAACCAACCAACGGATTTCTGTAGAAAGCTGACAGATGACATGGATGTTCAGAGTCTCAGTGAACATCATTAAAGTGCTGCTGTGTTAGTTCTCATGTTAGATTACAGAGTGTTATAAATAAAAGCCTTTTGTCATCCGTGACTAAATCCAAGATTTAGTCATGGATGACAAAAGGATGCATCAACAGGTTTTATGTAAACCCTAGAAATCTGACTACTGTTGATAATCTGTTAGTTCAGCGCTCTCACCCTTTCTTTGATATGCTGCATTCGAAGTTGATATCGCTTCTGTTCTTGCACTTCAAAAAGTGTCTTCATCGCTTCTGGCAAATCGCTTGGCATTGTGGCCTGCAACCAGACAATAAAACCAGTATGTATGTTTGTACTGCAACAAGTTAAAGCATTTGGATAACACTACACCAAGAAAATGTCTATGAAATTTTTTTAAATATCGTGGACCACATGTTGTAATCAATTTTCAAGACGACAAACCATTCTGAAGTCTTAAGCAATGCGTGGTGTGCTCAGAAACAGCACTACAAGTGATGAGATAGATTATTATCATTAAATTTTTAATGTGTGCAAGGTCACACAGACATGCGAATAGGAGGCGCAACTAGTCAGCCGCCAGGTGAAGAACAGTTAGATATCCATATTCTTGAAAGCCAATGAGAAATGGTGAGTTTTGAGGCGTTTCCTAAAGGAAGAGAAAGAGTTAAAACTTCGGACAAATATTCATTGTCGGTTCCATTCCTTGGGGCAGCAAAATGGAAAGAACGAGAGCCAATGATAGTGCTACATAGAGGCTCAACTAAAAAACCCATACGTGAAGATCGCAGACTGTGTGGTGTAATGTGAGGAGAGAGTATTAGTTGAAGGTAGGCAGGAGTGCTCATTGGGAGGTTTTTATACGTAATACAAGCCAATTTAAATATTACTCTGAATTCTACAGGATGCTAACCTGTTGACTTTAAGATCCGATATGCCTGCAAACACAGTTGGCAAAATTGAGATACAGTTATCTGGAATGTACTGTAAGCGCTGTAAATACCAGCATATGTAACATACGGATGATAAGTGACAGGAGGTGAATAAGTTGTTGAAACATACCTTCAACGTGTCCTGTTTCGCTCGATCCTTGTGTAGGTTGTAGTCACATCGTGCTGAAATGAAGTTCACGTACGTTGCAGGCAGTTTGGGAAGTACTGTGCTCAGGCGACTCTTACGTTCCGCTACCTGATGACATACAGCAACACCACACGGTCAGATTAACAATGAACAAATCAGTCATCAGTAATAACTTAGGACAATGTTATCTTGCATTTTAAAGGCATGATTCAAAATAATTATCATTCTCTCAGAATAGAAATCTGGACCAACGTTTAACATCACGATTACTCATGAACCATATTTATTGCTATGACTATACCTTCAATGTGTCCTGTGAGAAAGTTAACGTCATTGAATCCTGGTCTATTTTTAAGTTTATATTTTAGACCAAGCTGTTTTTTCTTATCTTGTCCAAAACAGACTGCCTGCAGTACACAAGGAGACAAGTCAAAGTCCATTAGATAAGCATATGTGCAAGGACACCAGAAAACTAAATTCTGCCAACACCAGACAATTCTCAATCATCAAATTCCGTAAAGACGGAGAAGGTGATCGTGTAATGCTGAACTTAAAAGAAGCCTACCTTTTTCTTAAATCCCATGTAGATTTCGTAAGGGTTGGTCGGTTTTTTGAACGTCTGCGGAGGGGCAATGGGAACATGAGATTCGACGGGCACCTGCTCTTGCAGTGCTCGATGCTTGGCCTTGGGGTGCTTGCGTGGGCAGTACGTCATATCCTCCTCCATTCCTTCGCTTGCATTCTTGCTTCCAGCTCCCAATTCAGCATGGTTCTCACGCGAGTCTTTCTCTGCTGCCATGTGATGACTGATGCTGTCCGTCTTGGCTGAAAATTCAAAGAAACTCCACTGTTAAAAAAATCTTCACTTTTGCAAAAAAGTTCTAATTGAAGTTGTTTGTAGTGAGGCTGATGGCACAAATTATATAATTTTCCTGAAAGAAACAACTCGTTAGGATAAACTTGCTTTGGCAAACTGTTTCATCGCCTTTGCATCTGGCGTTGAAACCGTGTTTAATTCAAGCATGGGGCATACGAAAACTAATCCTTCTCATACTACCCATCTAGTGTTCTGCGGGTTAAGTTGCCTATCTGCCAAAGTATTCTGCATTAGGCCAAAACAAAATAATGTTGTGTTTCCGGTAACCCGACCGACTCACTTTTTTAGGCCCGACTGGGAAAATTTTTTGAAAAAATTTTGTTTGAAAAAAATAATTTTTTCAAAAAAATTTTTTTTTTAAATTTTTCAAATTTTTTTTTATTGACACATGAATTTAACCTTTTAGTCAGTATTACAACACAAACTCCTAAACTTTATCAACTTTCCTAGTGTACAGCATGCAGTTTTTGTGCCGTCAAACTGCCTTTTTATTACAGCATTGCTTAGCAAGGTGAAATATGATGACGATGTATTCGTTTATTATTATACAATGATGCAGCATTGCATAAAAATATTTTACAAAATAAAATGTTTTTCCTACCTACCTACCCAGTTTTTAAAACCACCGTTACCGGAAACACACCTATATTTTTTTTGGCCTTACGCGACCTCTTGGACTCGCACTGGAATTCTCCGGTGGATTTTGACTGTGAATTCAGATATTAATTCCAAGTGACCAAATAACTGGTGATGCCAGTGGCACTGTGATAACGGCAGTAATCAAATTACGATTATGATTATCTAGTCAAAGATGATCTAGTCTTCCAAACAGATTAGAGGCTGATTTCACTTCCTATGCAAAGTCTTCTTCTGCAGTTGTTGCACAAACCAGTTTTCAACACCTGCTACTTTTCTGATGTATCTGCTTTATAACATAAACTTCTCAGAAGGAAGGCAATGATCAGGTGCAAGCCCTTAACACACAACTGCTCAGAGCCATCAACTTATGCCTTGTCATTACAAGGCAGCGTGACAGAAATATAATTACCATAAAAAAAGAAATTAATTAGGTGGTGGCATTGACTCATTTCTGATTAGGATATTCTAGCTAGCCATTCGCTCCCAATATAGGCAAAGTACCGGTTGTTTACCGGGTGTGACTTCTGTGGCAACGTTTGTGTGTTTCTCGCGTTGCTGTCCAGACTTCTGCTGTTGAGATCTGACGGCCGATCGCGTCACCCGGCGTTCCATTCCTGAGGTGGTGGTTGTCGTCGTGGGTGCCAGGCTCGGCTGACGGTGGTCCTTTGTTGCTTCTGCTTTCTGCGAAGTGGTGCCCTCTTCGGACTTGCAGTCACCCGACTCTTTGCTGCTGCAGCTGCCCTTGGCCGTGACGAAGTCCTTGCTGTCAACACTGGATGTCGTCTCCTGGTTGGTTGTCTCCACATCTCTTTCCTTCTCCTTTCCAAGGCCCTAGAAACAACATATTCATCTCCATAACTGCCATCGCTCATTATCATCATCACTGTTGTCAGCATCGTCTCATCATCATCATCTTCACTGCAGTCATCATCACCCTCATCAGTTCATCACGTCATCATCATATGATTATCTGACAAAAATATCTTCCTGGTCATCATGATCATCACTATTGTCATTGCCAATAGCAGTGCCAGTCCACTTTAACTTTCATCTCTGAACCACTTAACCCTTTAACAACGCGCTGCATTGGTTTCCCATTCATTTTAGTAAGGGCCAAACTGCTGAATATTTCACATACAACACAATGCAAAATAAAGTACAACAATGATATGATTACATTACACCATGCAGCAACTACATTTGCCAGCAGTGATTATAGTATGGCGGAGTTACATCTGTGGCCACAATACAACACGCAAATCCAAACACTCCACCAGATAAATAATCCAGCCACTACAAAACCGTTCAACATGCTATCCATTCAAGCCATCAGCATTCAGTCAGCTCATCAGATGCTCAGTCAAGACATTCACATCCAGATGTGCCATCGCATCACAAGATAAACAGTTGGATTACACTTGTGTCCTCTGACGTTTGTTGCATCCACTTCAAACCTTCTGCAGCACTACGTGATCATGTATGCGTAAAGTGGACAAAAATCTTATTTCACGCACAAAGAACTAGTTAGCAGAGCCACATAAAACACACAGAAACAGTTACGCATACATAAACACGTATTACAACTACATTACACACACATATGTATACAGATAAATGGTTTTCAGAGCAGGTCATACATTCCTACCTTACACGACGTCTTGAACTTTCGTTTTCGTGTTTGGCTCCAGTCCTTCGGATCAGCCTGACTGTTTTCCGCTCCCATCGAGCAATCCGTTGTGGCAGCCTCTGGCGGACTAGTGCCACCCTCTTTTCCAGGTAGCGAATCGATAGTAGTGCCACACGACTGTTCGACCGTCGAATTCTGTGTAACATTCACGATGTACGGCAGATTCAGTTTAGAAGGCACCATCTTGGCAGTGAGAACATCCTTGTCAATGATGGCACCGTTCTTTGATGGAATTATAATCTTCAACGGTGGAACCCTTAGAACTGAACCAGTGCTCTCCAGGTGCTGACTTTCCAGCAGTTCAGCACTGCCGACGGATACTGGAATTCTGCCAAAGTCCGAGCCGGATCGAATGCTGCCGACCCTGCTGTCCATGCCGACCTTGAAACCGTCACCCTTATCATCGTCCTCTACGTCCTCTGTTGACATAATGCTGTCCTCAGCAAACGAACCAGCAACAGCCTTTTCCGCTGGTTCTCGATCCGCCATCCTGGATTGTTCTTCAAACCGATGAGCGACAGTCTCTTCGGATTTTGTAGTCGTGTTCGTTTCCACGGATTCGACTTTCGGATCAAGTACAGCAGGTTTGATGTCGGCAATGTTTTCTCGCTTATGTCCTTCAGGGCTGTCCCTGGATGGCGATGTTTTTATTTCAGTCGCAAGCGGTTCACACGGGCTCACTCTTGGCTTCTTTTCTGTGTCCAGCTTTTCAGGATATGCAACTGGGAACGCCAAGTAGTTCTGAGCGTGTTCCAGCCGCTGGCTGCCATCGCTCGGCATTTCCTTTTTGATGAAGAATTTCAAGTCTCCGGAAGCATGGCTCTCAGCTGCCTGTTCGCTCGGCCGTAACGTCGAGCCACCGGCGCCCGACGACGACGGCGGTAGTGAGATCAGAAGGTCTGAAGAGCTGACTTTGGAATCGGGCTTATCAGTGCACCCATACCCCTGCGACTGAGCAACGTCCGTGTCAATGCTGAGTGGAACCATGGCTTTCATCGAGGGTAGAGACTTCACCGGAACATTTCCCTGTCCCCACGGAAAGACCGAGGCGTCCGTCGTCGCCTGTCGGGTCTGGCCCTTGTCGGTACTGATTGGCAGCGGAAACTGGGTCCCAGCCGGGCCACCGACACCCCCACCTACACCCCCATAATTCCCATATCCAATGTTGCTCCAGCTCAAACCTGACAGTAGAGGCAGCGATGAAATAGGGGCCGTCCCGCCGCCATCATAGAACAGCGCACCAGAGTTTGGATGGCACTGGTACACGGCCGAAACTGAAGGAATGTGTGACAGCTGCGAGAGACTGAAGATTTTAGCCGCCGATCCCATGTCGAGCGGCTTAGACGGCCGGTCATCCTCTGCGTCGCTTATGTCCTCAAACTGGTTCGAAAACGACTTTGACTTGTCGCTTAAGTCTGACCCAGTGTCTGCTAGTGACTTCGCTATGACATTCTCGCTGCTCTTCATTTGGTCCACGTTCTCTGTCGCATCGCCTCGCAGTCCCATGCTACTCCCGCCATTCCAAAGAGCTTTCGCTTCGGACATAACCGCTCCGGACAGTGGAGATGTTCCATTTTGATCGGAGCTCGGATTCTTGTGTTTTTCGCTGCTCTCTGATGGCGAAGTGAGCGGTCGAGCGCATTCCGTAGCGGGTCGTTCCGTCGTGCCAAGCGACACGCGGTACGAACTGTAGCTCGGACCGCCGGTCGGCTTCGAATTCTCGGAGACGTTCTTCGTTGTGTGCTTATTGCTGCTGTCTTTCTGCTTTATGTGGTGAAACTTGAGAGTAAGACGCGGCGACGATGAAGAACGGTCCATGTAGTGTGACACGTGCACTTTTTTCGAGATGCCAGCCGACGACGACGACGACAAAGAAGACGGCTGGAGCCCGGTGGATGTGGCAGCGCCAGATGTAAACGCTGCCTGGGATGTAGCCGATGTCTGGAGGAGCGGAGGGCTGAGCCCGGCCGCGCTCGCCTGCTGGAGGTCCATCATCCGAGAGCGGGATGGCGAGCAACCGATCGGCAGACAGGCGTTACCGGGTGAACTGCTCAGTGAGACGCCCGTGCTGCTCCAACTGTTGGATGAATGGTCGAGCTCCGGGTCCCATCGTCTCACAGGCAGTGGGGGCGAATTCTGTCTGACTGCCAGTAAGCCGACATCTGCAAGCATTCAGTCAAAACAATGCACTTACTCCTGTGACCACAATTTTACACTGTACAATCTATCATTAAAAAATATGTATTAAATTGATAAATAAGTAAAATAATCTTCACAGTTATCCAACAACTGGGACTTCACAACTAAAGCCTTTAAACTCCATCATATCGAACAATCCAATGAACTATTGAGCAAATAACTGAATCAATAGAAGCCAGTAGCAGCTCAGAGCAGAAGCCCTACTTTGAAATCAATGCCCTTAGCAGCTGAGGTTCAAATTCCAGTGCATAATGTTATGTGTCACCCAAAAGCAAAGGCTGATCACTGTCTAGATTGCAATCTTTGCTCTTGTGATTCAGCCAAAAGATTCTAGAACTCCACAAATGGAAACTTCACAGGACCTGTGGTTGCCACAAGCAGTGTTTCCATTAGAGTCCAAAACGAGGGCGTATTTACGCCCTGACCTAGAATTTTTGGACGTAGGTCAGGTATTTCGGCTATCACACTGAAAAATTTGGACGTTTTTACTGACGTTAAAACGGTCGTTTGGGCGTTAACGGAAACACTGGCCACAAGAACAAAACAAACAAGTATTACCTCACTTCACTTACTGGCGTCATTTCTAAACAGAGAACCAGTGCAAAATCTATTCCACCGCAGCAATTGCTGCCTACCAGACAAAGAGCATTCCAAGGACCGTGGAGACAAAAAGAACCAACCATTGGCTGAATCGATCAGCTTGTGATGGTGCTCGATGTCCTCTCGTTCAGACATGTTGCTTTCCGGAGACGTCGGAGAACGGACGTCGGCCAGGCTGTTGCTGCTGCAGCTGCTGCTCGACGCGACGATCTCGCTCCTCATCAGCTTTATAATCTCCTTGTTGGTGGCGACATCTATCGGCGATTTACCCTTGCGATTCTGTAGCAGTGGGTTGGCCCCATGTCTCAGCAGAAGTTCCACCAGCTGAAACAGATAAAAAGCCACGTAAGGTCACTCGGTGGATTTCAGGTCTGCGTTAGGAATTTGCAAATCAGTGCAGCACCGAGGAAAGCTGTTAGTTCATCATTGACCCACATACCTGGTATAATTTGTTTCATGAGAAGCATGCTCTGAAGACTACCATTGGTAGCATTGGTAGTGGCATCCTTGGTAGAGGTATGTCATAGTTGAGCGATTATTATTATCATAAGGTGATATTAAGGTAAATGAACATTGAACAAAACTCGGATTCTGTTAATACGTCAAAATAGGATCTTTTCAGAAGTGTGCTCCATGATATTTCTGCAGTGGTCATATTATTATTATTATTATTATTTTCTTTTTTTTACCCGAGGTATCAAGGATCCCTCAGGATTGAGGAAAAATTGCTATGAGGAGCAGGAATTTTTATTATTATTATTATTAAAACAATATATATGCAAAAAGCCAAATAGCAGTTCGAAACAAATAATAAGGAAACAATTTTGAAACAGAAATAAATACAAAAATTAAAAACCAAGCCTTGGATGAACAGAAATGAAACCAAGAGAAGCAAGTACGTTGAAACAAGATCTGACGAGTAAGAAGAGAGTTGATACCTTGGCGTGTCCATTGATGGCTGCATCGTGCAGGGGAAGGTCATTGTCAAGACCCTGTGCGTTGACATTGGCGCCGGCTTTGAGCAGCTGCTTTGCGATGTCCATAAAGCCGTGGTTGCACGCCTCGTGCAGTGGCGTCCAACCTGCAACGACGATTCACACACACACGATATATTAAAATCATATGACTGCCCGCTGCACCAGACAACGGCCAACGATACACGAGGCCAGACCCTTCACACTTTCGGCCTCTGACTAATGACCAATGAAAGCAGGATCTACACAAACGTTCAATTACAATTACAGGAGAAATAATGTAACTGAAACCTGGGTCTGTCTTCACTCTATGAGTGTGTGCTTGGGCATTTATATTGCATCATTTGGGAATTCATTTCTTACTGTAATGATCTCATTCATTCATTCCACAGATTTATATAGCACCCCTTCAAGATTCCTACTCGGAGGTGCTCATCATTAAAGCCGATGCACGAATGGTCTATAAAGGCCCTATATAAATTCAACAACTACTATACAAATCTAATGACTTTCCACGGGGTGCATGTGTAATGTAATGCTTGTCAAGAGCCACTTCAATGAAACTCTTGAGTAGCGCTTGATTTACACCAGGCTGTGTTCCTTTCCATGCGGGTGGGGCCAACAGCTGTCGCAAAGACCATGCTGATATTCTGGCTGGCGTTTGTTGCCGCAACATCCCGATAAGGACAGGACCAGCGAACAGAAACCAATGCGGATATTCTGGGCTATGGAGGAACCGATATAACTCGAGGCACATTGACAGAGATTCTGACGACAGGTGCGGTGATGCAGAGCATGGCATTTCTGGACCTCGGAGGGACGAGAACGACCCACCCCGCCATGTCGGCTTCATCCGTCGTTCCAGGCGCCGTGTCACCCGATGTCATGTCACAGACAGCAAGCCGCTTTTAATAAGCGCGCCGAGAAGCGGTGAAACATGAAACCATCAAAACAGCATCTCTGATGGCCACATTATCCTCAGAGCACAGGACAGGATATTACCATAAATCAGCATCTCTGACGGCCATAAAGTGCTAGTGCAGAACGTTCCACATGAGCAGTGTATCTGATCAATGGAAAGTGCTATGTGCTACCAGACTGTGCTGCAACAGACGCGCACATCCAATGAATAAAATGTGCTCAGATAGATGCACATCATAAGACTGGAACAAGGTGATACCTTAACACAACAATCTCAGGATGTGCCACAAGACTACCCTGGTAGTAATATCTAATGACCTGAAAAAGTGCTAATAAATATCAACACCTTTCAAATGAATGATTTTAAAACTAGCACATCAAATGACCATGTGTGTCATTGATACCAGATTATTTATGCTTGCCAAGTATCGACTTTGGCAATGCTATTTTCTCCAGATTGGGTTTGCAGTCTGTTCTAAATGCCATTGCTTGTCTGATCGGTGGCATCCCAAAACATGGCCATATCTCTGACTACATTCGAGACACTCTACACAAGTTACCTATATCTATGCAAAATTGCCTGCTTGTTCGGAGTGCTGCTGCTGATTTTTTTCTCGAGGTTCTGCTTTACTAATTTTCACGTATGTTACATTATGTAAATTTAGACTAAAAGCAAGTAACTAAGTAATTGCGTCTATTACACAAACTCAACACTGAAGAGAGTAAAGGCTATATACAAAGTTCAGCTGAAATGCAGACAAAGTCCCGGAAGGCATCCTTACTTGGTACATGGGAATAGCGAATGATGCAGAGCCCTATAGACTAAACCGCAAAAACACCGTTGATGTGAAATTGCAGTGGAAACAGATAATTGGATGATTGGTGCCAGCCAGCATGGTCGGTAAACACGAGACTCCATGCAAAGATGAGCTACTGAGCATGCTGTGATCTTGTTGATCTCAAAATGAGAGGAAAACACAGGAAATCCCACTCTTACTCAGTAATTAATGCAGTCAGCAAACTGCACACAAAGACTTCTAGGAAGGGAAAGCACCTGATCGGTTCAAATAGCAGAGGTCAAAGGTTAACTTATACTTAGAAAACATATAAGCCTTACACCATTGTGAGACAAAATGCCGATCAGTCAAAGACAAAGGTTAACCCAGGGACTGGTGCAGCTGTGAAACCTCTATCCATCAGTTCATTCACACGCTCAGTTATACAAATTCAGAACACAAATTCAGAAAAAATATGGTCAGGAACGTGGTCCCAAAAGTAGTTCAGCAATAGACGAACGACCTATAGCATGACCTCAAGAAAGTTCTAAATAAGGCTATCTTCATCAGAACGAGCATCTGGTGTGGTTCAACACATCAGAAGATCAATAGATCCAAAAAGATCGATATGATTAAGGAAGGAACAAGACACGCTTGATCCTGATCCGATCCCTGAAGATAAACCATGAAATGGCGTACCGGCGTAGTCCTTAATGTTGACATCGACCCCTGTTTTGATCAATTTCTTGGTGGCTTTTACATCCCCTCGAATTGCAGCCAGGTGAAGGGGCGTTTCTCCGCGCTCATTCCTCTTGTTCACCTTCCGATCGGATGGGGTTTTCTTCTGCACCGAATGGGGCGATGTTGGGGCTGCAGTATAATGCACGACTGCATCTGAAAACAGAACACAGGAAAATGCACATACTGGCACATACATGTGTGTATGTTGCAAGAATAATGCATGCCAGTATTTACACAGCATATGTTACGAACCTCTTAACCCTTTAACAACTGATCGTAGTGCTTTTACATGTATTTACTACCATACGGTCATTAAAGGGTTAAAAGCACTCACTGTTTATTCTCATCATTACCATTATTATAATAAATAATTTTAGTTTTTATTCATTATAATATTGTTACAGCTATAATTATTTTATTAACATTGAAATCATCTTAGGGTGCTAGGTCAAAGCGCTGAGCAGACATGGAATAAATAATAGCATCTTGTTTTTAAATCTTAAATGTAAAAAAGGATGCTTTAGACAAACACAAGCATGACACCTGCAATCAATTCTCTGACAAGAGGTTGTCTAACGACCCCTCCACACCGAAGATTATGGATGATGTGCAATCATCATTCAGGCGAAGATCGGTTGCCTGAGAAAGTGCTGGCCGCCGCCGCCGCTGCCGCACTTACCGTTGCTAGGCTGATTCGACTTGTCTGCCGTCATCTGCATCAGCAATGCCATCTGCTGGCGCTCGGAGAGAGGAACAGTCAGTCGAGCAGCTGAGACGGGCGTTTTGGGCTTGGGCATCCCAGTGGGGGACAGCTCCCCGGCCAGGGAATCCCGCCTCCTCTTTGGTGTTCCTTTCTTATCTACATACAAACACATCCCAAACCAAATACAGTCCTCCTGCTAACACTGTACATAAGAACATAATACAAACAGTGAGTCATGTGTTCCACTTGGTCTCATTAATTAATTAACCGTTTGGGTTCTACAATTTCCTATTGTTTTGTTCCCTGCGGTAGAGTGAGTGAAACAGGATTTTAAACCCGGAATGAGATCGCAGTGCTAAGAAGTGAATGATGTTAAGTCAGCTGGTGATGGTAAGACCCAGAAGTGGATCAAGGCAGAGAGAGGTGAAGAAGGAGATGGGTGAAGACAGAGAGACAGAGAGAGAAAGGAAGAGAGGGATGAGGGTGACTGAGAAGCCAGAGAGGTGACATTGTCAAGCATCCTTTAACTGGAGCACCAATACTGGACATCAATAACAGACCTGCCAGCAGACTGTTACGTTCAGGTACTTAGTCATCCATGGCCTACCAGGAAAAGTGAAAGGAAACAAGTGGAGGAAAATAGCGCTGGGGTAAACATCAGCCAGAGATGAATCAATTCAGGAGCAGAAGAGGCCAGCACACAGACGGATACAGTGAGAGTGAGAGACAGACAGACAGGCAAGGCAGGCAGGCATGCAGACAGACAGACAGACAGACAGACCTACAGTGCGTGAGACAGAGAGGTGACAACTAGACATAATCTGAAGCTTCATCTCATTGGTTGACCAATTATAGAACTACTATGGAAGACCAAACGGCCAGACATCTGCAATCATCTAAATGCTATGGATGCAATTACAGACATTACCAAGGACTTCATCTAGAAGCCCTCCGGGCAAAGACTCCTACCCTACACCCACCCCATCTCAAACCACCTCATCTAGAACACTAGGTAGTAGGATTACCTGTAGACCATAATCTGAGACCATTCCGTAATGTCAAAGGTCTGGAGAGTCTGTGACTGCATTTTCTCACCCTCGGCATATGGCTACCACATGAACTAGAGCTGTCTCACCCTGTTTGCCCATCTCTCACCTACAACCCTTCTACAACCCTGCATGATTTGCTTCATTTCTGGTTTCAAACCAGGAACACAGCGGCTTGGGATCTGACACGTTTCCATTCTGCAGCAAACTCATTTTGCTCAATATTTCTCATCAGCGGCGGCAGTAGTCATGACTAATAGCTTGTCTATCAAAAATGCGAGGAATGGGTATATTGCATTTCGAAATTTTGCTCCTAAATATCTTTCTGTCGCCGGGAAAGATGCAGCAATTCGTTATCGAGCCGCACCAAAATGGGAAAATTAATGAAATTTCGTCCGCAGTTTTTGCACGAGCAACGACCAAAATTTATTGACTGGTTGGTTGCCCAGTGCCGAGTAATAAGCAGTCGAGAGTCATGCCGTTGCTAGGGAAAAAAGCCTCAACTCAAACTGCAACGCAAATAGGAACGTGGTAACGAATTCTGAGACACATTATCAGCCATGACTCAAGACAGAGCTCTCCTGAATGTTGGCCAAACACAAGACTTATTCTGATGTTATTCTGGTGTTATATTGTGACAAATGGTCTATTAACCTACCTTACCCTTGTCTGAATACTCCCTCGAGTTTATGAGTCATAATATGCTGTTCATACATTTTGAGCCTGTTCTCAATCTATGCTCTGTTCTTACTTGAGTAGGAGATTGTTAATGTACCGTACACCAGCTGATTTGCTTTGTTTCTCACATATTTCACACTAAGTTCAAAGGTATTTGCATAAGAGCTCAATTTCTTGCTTGTGAGTAGGTGTAGTTAGGTTTAATATTCACCAACAAGAAGAGAGGGAAAAGCAGTCCCTTAAGCTAGCCCTGAGACAGCCATGGGTATGAAATCTTAGTGACTTCATTTTCTTAACCAACAGACTGACTAGAAATTCAGTGGTAAAAACACGGCAGTTACCTTCATCTTCGCTGTTGCTTCCTGGTGAATACAGCTTCCTCTTGGCCGCTCTGTTTTCGCCCTTTCCTTGCGTTGCAGTTTTAGAATTTGCAACCTTGTCCTAAAACAAATGAAATTAGCTATTATTAAAACACATTTGGCATACTGACAAATACGCAATTTCATACAAACTGTCAACGAAAAGCAAAGGAAAATAAGAATCTAAAGCCAATCCCATGGTAGCTATGATGGGTACAGAGTTCTAGCAACCCAATTTTCTTATCATTGGTGGATGTGGACAATAGGCTAGTTATCTAAGCCATCTGATCCTCCCAATGAATGAAGGAAGGAATAAAATACAAGATTTAAATGCCAGATGTCAATTCTTGAATCAGAGACATGGATACTTGAACCAATGACAGTGTAGAGTCAATGTACTCATTTTACTGCCAAGTATCCTGGAATAAATAAATGCATATGCCGAAAGTCACGAGACACAGAAGCAAATTACTAAAAATTTGATAAATGACTTAAACCTAATTCTTGTTTTAAGATAAAAGTCCACCGATAGTATTTTCACACATATGCAGTTGAATACCAACATCAAATCATGTAGTTCTGTTTCGAATATGCTATTATAGGTCTGGACAACAAACTTGCATCTATAGGTAACAGCTACTTCCAATGATTTACACCACTACTCAGCAACTGCAAGTAAAAAACTCCATGCCAGTATTGTTATTACTATTGTTATTGTTGTTGTAACAAACGTTATCATTATAAATATTATCATTATTATTATACCCATAAATTTATGTTAGGCTGATTACAGAATATGTAATGTGCAACGAATATGAATGCCCATCACAGGTGTAACAGAACTGGACATATCACAAATCAATAATACTAGTAATTTTCAGAGTCAGGAAACAGGAAAAGTTGGCTTCAAAGATAAAATAAAAAAGGGCCTTAGTTCTGTTGCTTGATGTGAAAAAAACATCAACGTTCACCTGACAGTACCATAGATCCCGAGGAAGAAAGTGGTGGTATTGATGATGATGATGATTAAAGGAAATCTTAATGCATACACGTTGTTAAGCATGTTATGCAGCAGCTGGACTTCCAACGCCAGTGCAAGACTAAGTAGGCCTACAGTGGCAACTAACGCTGGGCATTTCATGCATTTTCACTGTCACCTCCTGCGCGTGGTTTCTACATGACAGTTCACTGATGTTGTCACGCTCTGTTTATCTGCATAAACTTGCATCCCATTTTGCTGTGTAACCTGCTACTGGATGCAGTCTATCTATCTATCTATGGAATTTATATAGCACCCCTTCAAGATAACTACTCAGAGGCGCTCCCGACCAAGTGCTCACATAGCTTGTCCAACAACATTTTCAGTTGCTTCAGCCTCATGAGCACAATGTGACAATTCTGCTTGATGATATCTGCATTGAACCTAGAGTTTCATAACAAGGGTGATCAGTCAAAGGCTTTGCTGCAGACTATGACATTACCCCAGACAACCAACTGATAGATGTTCAGCCATTATGATACATGTTCCATATTGTCACACAGAAAACATATTGCTCCCTTGCTGTGCCTTTTACGAACTTAACAGTACAGTGTCTGAAAGAGATAACTGAAAGAGCTGTGCATAGCACTAATTTCCCATGTTATCACAAAGGTGAACTACACTCATGGCTGCACTACACATAGCCATCCTTATATCTTGCCATCAACCCAGTTGTTCTTAGAAAACAGACAATCATCTTGAAACCTGCATTTTCAACCATTCTTATCACCTGCACATCGTTATCTGTGAAAAATTTCAGGCAGTATTCATTTATCAAAACTATTTTTTATGTGATCATGAATTTTAGACTAGGTGTCACTATTATCACAATGTACAATATCCTGCTTAACAATTACAGCAAACATTTGAATGATGATAGTTATACCTATGCCTGAGCCAAATAGCAAAATAGAAATTATAAGCACTAACGGCAGTATGAACATGACAATCCTAGATCAAGACCTCCAGTTGCAAAATGTAAATTTATGACTACAATGTATTGTTATGGCTACAGACAATAAAGTGTGTGTTCTAGTGTTCTCTCTTTTATCAGGGTCAGTATTCTGCACTATATCTGAAGTTTCAAAGCAAGGGCCTCAAACACGTAGTAATTTCAGTTCACTATCATGCACTGTATAATAGTGTATATGCCGGACCAAAGGCAAACAACATCACACAGTCGGCTCTACCACCTGAAAGTACTTAAGAGACAGTGGTTCAGAACATTTGCTTGCCTAGACTAGTGCTGCAACTGACCACATATACAGCGGACACATAACTTGCACATTACAGACGTGGCAGGCTTTTCACCTCTGCACTACTTGGCATTTGGGCTGACAGTTGACATTGTACAGCACCATAGAAGTAGCTGGTCACTGACAACGCTATAGGTATTAAAAAGCTGTGGCATTAACTATCTTACATACATACATCGATCCATACTTACATAAATACATGCATATATACATATATAAATTCATACATACAAATATCATCTTCATCAACAATTCCTGTCACCAGCGTTTTGCAAGGATGGGTACGAATAAATTAAAATGATCCCCTTGTTGTCCTGTGTCATTTGTCAAGTCCATGGCAGGTGTAAGTGTTATACATGCATAGTAATTGCCAAGTCATATCACCTTCATATAATATAACCATAATTATAACGGTCTCCTGGTGCTTGGCATTCTGCCAAAATAGCCTTCTACCCCAGGAAAAGGGGTGTGTAATCAAATCAACACCCTATAGGTTAGACTTACCTTAGCATAATCACAGTGACACCATAGAAGTCATAAGATTAGACATTTACTTACTAAGTGTTTCCTAACAAAATTACTAATATCTCCCAAATCCAGTTTATGCCTGAACATAGTTATTTCCAAAACTTCAAATATCAATTGACCATTTTAGGTAAACATCACACCAGATTGTAACCTAACCGCATACCTAATCGCTGTTTTAAAAATAGTTAAGTTCTGCTGCTGCTAATGAAAACAATGACCTCTCCAGGCTTGACCTATCTGGACATTGACCTGACACAGAAACTAACCCAACAGCGAAGCCTACGCAAACAATTTGTCAAATGTCAGTGACTAAGCTAGTCTCCAAAACTGGATTATTTACCAGTAATCGCACACAAGACCTACTGCGCACAATCTAATGGCACATGCAATGCAATCAGAAGCTTTGCTGCTAATCTAATCTAATAGCTTTTTCAGTGCTGTTATCATAGTAAGTACAAAAAGGCTGTGGCTAATTGCCATCACAACAAAATACATCATCGTCCAGCCCAGCACTGTTTCCATCAGTGGTATGGAAAGCAAAACAGGCCTCGAAAGCCTACACTAATCTAAAAGCAAAGAAATCAAAATGTAACCAAAACATTTATATGGCTGGAAAGCTGTCCATGACTCCACAATTCAAGATGTCACATTCATGGCTATCACACTTGGAACATTTCCAAATGTGCATTACACTGTAACAAGAATGTTAATTTGGTAAAGAAACGCACGAAAGTAGTCCCTTGTGTAATCACTAGCTGGATGAGTCCTCGACAGTCTAAAGACATTCATTAAATGAATTCCCAACCTTATAATCATCCAAAGTTCAGTAGGGCACATGATACTAACTCGTAAATCCCAGATACTAGAGAAATGTCGTTGCTCACCAAAACCTCTAATCATACTATATCAGTCATACACTAAACTCCTTGTACTGCATCCATGTACTTAGTTAGCACTGACCAACTGGCCAAGTACCTGCTCTGTAACTCTAATGGTCCATGCTCAAGATTCTCTCTTTGTATGAACTCTGAGCAAGAGTTATCACGAAGCGACATCGACTTATGCTTGTTCTATATAAATGTAGGAAAATAAACAAACAACAAATAGGTAGAAAATATACTGTATATGTCTGCATGTAGATAAAATAAATCTATGCATATATATATATTACATATATATATACATAAATACATTTACCACACCTGTCGAAATACTCAATAGGTAACAGCAATTATAAGAATAATTGGAACCTTCGTCGTGGGCTCTAGATTCCATGGACTGGATCCTGAATCCTTCCCGAGCGCAGTCATACAAAGCCCATATACTACACAAATTGTGCACAGCTTAGGCCCGCGGCGGCAAGCTGTCAGGCAGCCCGACATAGACGCACAACGACGCAAACAAAGCCACACGCACAAGGACGCAAGACGGGGCAGAATCAATGCCCGAACACTGGGCCAGTGCAGGCGGCGAAGCCCACGCAGGCCAGGCAAGGCCAAGCCCAGCCAGGCACACAGGCCTCCGTCGTCATTATGAGCACGCCACACATCTGCACACCTACACCTACTGTGCACTTCTGCCTATCTCTCGATCTCTCTCCCTCTGTCCGTCTGCGTATGTCCCTCTCACACACATGCCTGCCAATCACAACTGTAGGAAACCCAGAAAGGTGAGTAGCGTACTCGGAGTTCAGTTATTCAAGCCATGTATGCGGCTACAAGCTGTGGGGGAAGGGGTGGGAGTCTTAGTACAACCCCTTGGCAATAGGTTTGCTCAAATCAGAAGACCAAACAGTCCAGAAAAAGAATCAGGGAAAACCAGGCTTCGCCCTAGCCAACCAAACCCAAGGGCCACTCGCTGAAAACAAATTTGAACATAGCCAACATAAACCAAAGAAAGCAGTGAATCCCTCAGCAACCCCAACTGCCACCAACACCCACGACACACCAGCAGTTGACCCCCCTCCCACCCACCTCCCCAATACGAACTTGACAGGCAAGTGTATTAGCTGTCTGTCACTACACATATCAGCTTTATTCTTGCATTTAATTCATATCACAGCATGTTCTTTTAAGCTACGTATGGCTAAATCTATGTAATCATTCTACAAAGTAATGTGCATGCACTTGTCATATATAAAGGTCACTTACTTTCTCACTTTGTTTTTATAGCTGCATCAAAATCACCATCATCATCAGCTCCTGAAGCCAGCTATTTGGCGGCGATGGGTACGAATAAATGATCTCCATTGTCAAGTCCATTGCTCCCCTAAATGTTAGTCCAAGTAATGCTAAGTCCACATTTATGTTGTCTATCCAACATAGTCTTGGTCTGCCGTTGCTTCTCTTCCTTCCAATTGTGCACTGTGGGGAATCGGTCAACTGGTATTCTCTCTACATGTCCAAACCAGTCTTCATTGACCGACTTTGTCTAGCAGAGTTGCTGGATACCTAATGATTGTCTTATGTCATTGTTTCTTATTTTCTGTATCAAGTATCAATCGACGACGCTAAGAAGCAATTGTCATCGTTACGGTTCCGACGCAGTAACCATGAAGGACTGAATCCACACACACTGCACTGGGAGATGAACACTCGACCAATCAGCCACCACATCACACACACACACACGCGCACACGTACACACACACAACACACACACACACACACACACACGCACCCAGTACAAAGTTATTCCAGGATGCATTCTACATCTATGGCCAAGTAATTTGCCACAAGCCAACATTTTCTTAATATGCACGCTTAATTAATCGTGCTCATCTCTCTGACGACGTGGGAAAAATGACGGTTGCTAATGAAACAGAGGTGAGGCAGAAGATGTGAGGCAGATTAATTACGGTCTGGATGCTGCTGCTGCTGCTGCTGCTGCTGCTGCTGCTGCTGCTGCTGCTGCTGGTCTGACTGGGAGTTTCCTCAGGCATCTTCTTCACTTGAGCAGCAGAAGGATGCAACTTTGTCTAATAATGATTTACTCATGACCACCAAGAAAGACCATCCGAAATAAGCCATTGTTAATCTATCCAGCACACAAGGGTCTATTCAAAGCAAGGGGTGGGAGCTATAATTATAGCAGTAAAAGTAATCATAACCGTAAACAGTTAAAAGTTATTATAGTAATAAAAGTAATCATAACCGTAAACAGTTAAAAGTTATTGTAATAACAATAACAAATAGGAAACAGTATAGATTAATACTGGTAATAATAACAATAAAGAACAGTACAGCCATTATATTATCTAGTACAACACTAAGTAGATGCTGGCTGATAGATAGAAGTACCAGTATGATGTAAGCCTAGGTTATGTAAGGTAACGAAAGGTCAGATAAGGTCACCTGAACTCATACGTGAAGCATCCATACCGATACATAAATATGAAGATGAAAATGGTTCTGGGCAGATACAGAATTTAATCAATTTCTGCTGAATAGGTGAACCACAGGCAGAAATAGACCCATAGGAAACTAGCTTTGGCCGAAATGATTAGATCTTAAATTCAATAAGCTAATCTAATCTAACATGGCACTGGATTCTAAAGCACAGAGCAATAGTGGGCTGTGCAGTGTGCATAACAGCTCAACTGCAAATCCTATAAAATTTGAATTACACGTCAAGCCTATGGCCTATGGGACTGCACTCTAGCAGTTTAGCCACAGCATTGTGCGGCACCAGCTATACGCATTGGTAGCCGGATTGTCTGATCACGTTAGCAACTGTCATGTGCTGTTGCTCACTAGATGTATCAGGACACACAGTTGTATTGTATTTTATTGTATTGTATTAGCCTTATTTATGTGGACCAAGACTTCAAAAGCTGCTGTTCATGTGAACAAGAAATAGTCACAGCCTACAAAGGTCTGACATGAACAGACCATCAGACTGAATATTGCACTATTGCAAGTTGCAAACAAAGCCATGGCATCTGTAAGTTATGGCCTGAGGGCTGTTAGACAAAACCACAGCCAACAAAGGGGGCACACACAAACAGACTTTGCACAAAGACTTTAATATCAGAGCATACCACAAAAATCCCGATAGAAACAAAAATATGCACGCACGCATGCATGCACGCACGCACGAACATTTACCAATTCATGTAAACCACACATCTACAATTCCTCAGAAAACTCTTGTCACAATACACAAATGGACCAACCACAACTCCACACACCAACACTTGCACTTACATACCTAAACAAGTACACAGACAAGCACACATACAACACTCATACATACATCATTTACATAAACATTCACACATATAAACACATAATTTATTCCCAGAATTTTCTTTGAGGTCATCCATTCGTGTAGAACAACCCATTTTAAAGAAAGTCTGTATGCATGCCTTTGGCATTGCAAAGGCCTCCATGTGAATTCACGCATGCTCATACATACACACATACAAACGTTTATGAATAAATGCATAGACATACACATACATAATGCTACATTACGGTAAACAGTGATATTATGCATCAAGAATAACTTGTATCAAAGCCACTTGAAAAGAAGGACCATGTGTAACAGGGAAAACCAGCCATTGAACCAGTCAATAAATGCCTGTGTTAAAACGGGAAAATTATAAAACACCAGCGGTTCATATCCTGAACACTGGAACAGGGAGACCGGCTTTGCTCCTCAACAAGAGAAAGAATGACCTTGACCCGCTTTCTTTCTCAACAAGAGAAAGAATGACCTTGACCTGCTTTCTTTCTCAACAAGAGAAAGAATGACCTTGACCCGCTTTCTTTCTCAACAAGAGAAAGAATGACCTTGACCCCAGGTCGTCGACTACTTCAGTACAAAAACAGTCACGTGGTTCTGTGCAGACTCCCTGTGGCCATCTTTGCATCTAGGATTTCTTCCCTCTGAGCAGACCTGCCAGAGACCTCATTCGGAGGTAAACTTCAGACTGGATTTCATAAATATCCGTTACCCGGCAGAGAAGGCCTTGGGAGCAGCTAAAATAAACAGACTGCATTCTCAGCTCTTCTTCCTTTGGTTTCTCCATCCTTCCCACAGTTCCATCCAATTCCTCATCTGCGTCGTTTTCATGCACCTAGCGTCCAAAAATAACCTTTCTCAATTTGGATTTCGACAGCAGCCACAGTCTATGGGTCGATTTAGGATAAAATTTCATCCAATTTATGGAAGCACTACAAAAACAAGCTTCACAGCTGCCTGCATTTCAGTGTAAAAAACAGTCTATCATTAATACTAAAGACTCGGTTCAAACCCTCACCACTATATATATATATAATATATATAATAATTATATATATAAAATTATATATATATATAATATATAATAATTATATATATAAAATTATATATATATATATATATATATAATAATTATATATATAAAATTAAATATATATAATATATATAATAATTATATATAAAATTATATATATATAATAATTATATATATAAAATTATATATATATAATATATATAATAATTATATATATAAAATTATATATATATATATAATATATATAATAATTATATATATAAAATTATATATATATAATATATATTGTTACTTTTTTGTTAAATAAAAACTAATTAAAAAAGGGTGCAAACTGAATGACTGGATAATTAATCACTGTATAATTTTGCTACATTAATAGATAGGCAAAGATTAATCAAATGGTGCAAGATGAATGCTTGTACAAGCAGAAAAAAGGATGAGGCGTGGGAACTGATTTATCTGATATCTCAAAAGGGAACCCTCATGTAACAATCATTTACTTATATTGGTTTGAATGAACCGAGTGCATACAGGCATGCTTGAGTAGGGAAGCGGATTTCAAGGGTAGTATTAATTATTCAAGGGTGGGGTGTCAGGCTTCAGTACTAATTCAGGCTTCTAGAGCAGATTCCGAGAATTGTTTTGCCTTCTGGATCTGTGATACCAGTTAGGTTCTGACTAACACTCTTATCTTTACCAACTTTACCTAATGTAGTTGGCTTCCTGCTTTCATTTTCATGGGTTTCCACCTCTCCAAATGTAGCCTGCTTTCCACCCTTTATTTCAACCTGTTATATAATGATTACAATATGACCTGCAGTTTTCCTTGCAGAAACTAGGTGTACATAAGTGCTGCCATAGGTTTGCAAATGTGACCTTTGAAAGAATGACCCTGATGTCTTTGTCTATAGATCAGTGGTTTTCAACCTTTTTGCAGTGTTAGGTTCTGTGGAACCTCAGCTGAAAACCACTGCTATAGATGTATGACTGCATGGCACAGTGGATATAGCATGCTGAACTTCAGCATAGTCAAAACTTGAATGGATATCTACCATGATGTATCAACTCAGCCGTCCATACTTGAGCGGTAGGTGTACAAATAGGGGCATTCAAACAGGTGGTCCCGTCTTTGGACTGTAGACATTGGGTTCACTGCGTTCATGCTTCAGCTAACAGATTCTTCCCAGGACAATGATTCAGGGAGTAGCTGTAGGGGCAGACGAACAAGCATGCCACCTATACTGTAGGCTATACACTTTAACTTAAAAATAGAGGCATATGCCTGGTGGGGTGGGCAAAAACCATAAAACTGGATGGTATGACATTATTCAGAAATTGTTTGCAGAGGTCAGAGGGTGGACAATTACTGAGCAGCAGCCTGAATGGAGCTTTCTCAAGCAACAGGATACAGTAGACCTGAACAGGCATAGCATATGCCAGTGCAGCCCAAGCAAGACCTTAACTGAAGCCACCTTGGTGTTGAGAACTTCTGAGGGCAGAAGAACAACTACCACGCATGCTGCTGCTGCTGCTCTTGTTAACGTACGCCCAAACCTCAAACAGAGCTCGACAAGAGCATTGCAAATCGGCCTGTGCACACACGCAGGCCATCCTATCATTTTTGTTGCTCATCGCACATGTTGTTTTATAGTAGCCAGAAAACTGAGTGATGTGATGACTGTACATTGTTCAATGAATTCGATTTTATCTGACCCAAACGCATGCTGACATTTACATAAACCGCAAAACAGCCAACATGAATCACCCACCTTATCCATCCATTGCACTACCAAGGCTTCAAAACACCAATATTGACACAGAAATTTAAACAACTCTCTCCAGAACTAGTTCAAACAATTCATACATATAAAACTATATATATATACATATATATATATATATCCATCCATTATATTATATGTATATATGTTCGAGATGTACTAAACAGGTGATTTGAATTCATATTGATGCTCAAATAAATCTGAACAGGTGCATGTGAAAACAGCTGAAATGTTAAAGGTACATAGCAATGTTCAATAACCTTTTTCTTTAGAATTAGGCCACTGCTTAAGAGGCAGTTTTTTTTGCTTGACTTTAACCAATCCAATTATAGTCAGCCAATAGTCAGCCAATCAGCGAAGGAGGAACCACCCCAGGACGTAAACCGAATTCCGTAGTCCATCAACAAGACTCCCAAGTTCAGAAGGTCAACAATGGTAGGAGGCAATGTCGACATAAGGGAGGGAACTGCAAAAGACCTTGAATATTTTCATAGTCATATGGAACTATCAAACATTTCTACATAGGCCATATGTCTATATGCATATACTGCACCTATAGTTGTGTATATATACACATGTGAGTGTGTGTGTGTGTGTGTTTGTGTGTGTGTGTATGTTATATATAAAAAACTATAAGTGCAATCTATGCATATAGACCTATATATACATCAATATATATACATATATATAACTGCAATCTATCATACAGATATACGCATATATATATATATATACATTAAACAAACAAGTGAAATACACCAAGGCTTAGAATAGCTCCATTAGCTGAGTGCAATCATAAGGGAGGTCTAATATTCCTGCAATACTTATGGCATCTATAGTGGCTAATTTTAGAAACTCATATACACCTAGGTGTTTGCCTCTACATGTTTTGAGTATCTACAAATCACACAAATTCATCAATATGCATGTGGCAGCATGTATGGCTAGTCAATAGACAATATAGGCCTAAGTCTAATTTTTAGTCCTAGAAGACCTTTTGAAATTAGCCATAGATATGGCACCTGTGTGTTATTAAACACACACACAGGTTTCTGGGCGTCTGCACTTATGCATGTGCATAAGTCTGCGTCCATATCAATCTGGGTCATTGTCATTTGCTGTCCATGCCACACTGTATATCTTCAGATGTCTGAGTGCTATAGCAGTTGTTCAAGCACAGGCAAGATTAGGCGTCTTCAGGTAGCAGCAGTGCTCACGCAAACAGTGCTATTTGGTGCTGTTTACTGTTCACAGTCCAAGGTTATGGATATGTCTGTTGGGCGCTTGAACAGAATCCAGCCCACACCGCCAGGCACTCTTCCACCTCCGCCTCCTCTGCATTTACGAAACGTTGCTTAAGACTACACTCACTTCCTCCACCTCGTCCAACTCCTCCACCTCTCCATTTCCATCTCCATCTCTTCCTACGGTGTCCAGAAATAATTTACATGGCAGTCGTGTTTGTCGTTCCACGGGCTATCTAGTATCTACCTACCCACAGCTGCATATTTCTTCAAGCACCATGGACTCAAGCACTGAGAAAGAGAGAGGCTCTACATACGCCGAAGCCGTTCAACCCAAACGCACGGACGCACGCACGAGCACCCACCCACACGCGTGCACTGACAATCGAAGGCACACACAGTCACACGTGAAGACGTGCACCCAGGAAACAACGAAGGACACTTGAACCATGGTCTGAAATCGATGGATCTAGTGTCGTCGTCGACGACGTCAAAGGCCAACGTGGGAGGGGCAGAGAGGCAGCGACGACGGACGGCAGAGAGGCAGACGGCCAGTCAGAGGGAACCGAGCGGCGGCCGAGAGAGGTCTTCATGCTTCCTTCTATTCTTTAACTGATAAAACTCACCTTCACATATCAGACAAGAGGTGTCCAACGGTCTAGAGCTCTCGATAACAACACCGCCTCTGACATACGACCTGGTTGTGTCCGCTAGACCAATCGGCCGCGGCGAAGGCCCCTCGCTTTTGCTCTTAATCGAGAGAACTACGCAAAAACGAGGACTAACTGGTTTGGACTCATAAAGCGTATCTAATGGCTTGGATTCAAAACCTGCTAACCATGGCATTTTGAGCAATGGTGAAGTTTCAACATGGATCAATCCTTTGAAATATGTATTTAATGGGCACATCAAAAAACCGAAATCATGTTACCTTTGCTGTGCACACTTTCTGTCTTTGTCTGTCTGTCTGTCTGTCAGTCTGTGAGACGACACAGTCAATTACTTTCTCAACAAAACAAGTCTATTTTGCTGTCTCGATCTCATAAAATGAAGACTGCTTGAAGCAATATAAGTGATGCGGGAGCAATTCTTAATCAACTCTATCCTCATCACAAATAATCTTTTCATCTCCAAATACACACAGTCTCCAAGCAGACTTCAGTGCAGACAAGCTCATAAACTCTTCATCCTGTTTTGTTGATATTTAGTCTTACATGCCACAGCGCTGTTTTCGACATCAGCCAGACAATATCATTATGCAGATTTAACCAAACAAACAGCAGAGGGTAGAGTAACTTATTACATGCCTCTATCAACAGTGGTGTGCTCTGACGGTAATACCACTCAGCAACGCCTCTATCAACAGTGGTGTGCTCTGACGGTAATACCACTTAGCAACACCTCTATCAATAGTGGTGTGCTCTGATGGTAATACCACTTAGCAACGCCTCTATCAACAGTGGTGTGCTCTGACGGCAATACCACTTGGCATCACAATATAATTTAAGCAAGCATTTAATGTGGGACCATTTCAGACGTAATTCAACATGACCCATATTGGTTTTCAGACCTTGAAGGGAGAAACAAATGCACTGGGAGGCTCAGGTGGCTTGACATAGACCACTAAGCAATCTCCTCTCGGGTAATGGACCGGGCAAACCTTGCTGACATCGAAATTGCTAGTTCAAAGGGAGGAGACAGCGAACTGGAAACCTCCCATGTGTCTAGGTATAAGGATTGGGTTGATCAAGCGTTGTGTGTAACAACATGAAAGGCTCATAGTACGTTGTCAATGTATTCATGAAGACTTCTTCTCTACACTTCTCTAGCACTTTTATCCTTTAGAATACACAAAAGGCTTCCACAGCTATGTGAGAATACAGTTGGAAATTGATGAAAGAGCATAGCAAGATTCTATAAAAATCTTAGCTACAAATACACCTGTGACACAGATGCTGTTTAGTCCCAAGTACTGGTGGCCCTGTACTTTTAATTACATTTACTTAATCATTGCACTAACAGAGTCTAATGGGCAGGAATGCATCAACCTGCAATTATTTATTGTTGGACTACATACCTGGAACAGACCATAGCACAGACCGTGGAACAGACTGTGGCACACACCGTGGAACAGACTGTGGCACAGACCATGGAACAGACCATAGCACAGACCGTGGCACAGACCGTGGAACAGACTGTGCCACAGACCGTGGAACAGACTGTGGCACAGACTTGCAGAACAGCCCCTGGAACAGACCCCTGGAACAGACCCCAAACTTTACAATACATAAAGCAAAGACTGTGGATGAAATTGGTCATCTTATCAACCATGAACAGTTCATCCAGAAAAACTTTCTAATAACATCAGCTTACGTCTTGTTACTAGATAATAGCACTATATAAATACAATATATAAACAACACAGTTCATTAATTATCTACTTACTAAAAACCTCTGGGGTCGTTTCAAGGTCCTGAAAAGATGCTATGCAATACAGCACATACACATCCAAGAATAACTACTGATTCAGGAATAAGTGCTAAGAGAACTGGGTCTTCCTGAGGAACACTTTGGTCATTCTGTGGTTTGGACATTTGACACTAGAGGACTCTCTGACCCAATTACCACTCTTCTCTTCTTCTGGGTATTTTGGTTCAAGCCAAGCCAGCTGCAAGCATTATCATTATCAAAGAGATTACCAGGTGCCAGAGTCACATGACCACAAGTACTTCATTCTCCCTTCCATGCCAGTCAGAGGCCAGAGCGCAACTGGGCACCCAATGAAAACTACTCTTCTTCTAAATAAATAAACAGCACAGGCAAACTGCCAGCACATTCACACACTCACAAGTGCAAAACCCATTTATATGGCTCAAACAAACAGACAGACATAAAGACACGAACATACACAGAGACAAGCACACATAACGCACATACCGTAATATGAGCATGTATGGTGGCGTCTACATGGGGGTAAATACAATCAATTGCCAGAGGCCACAATAGACTTCTACCATTGTTTGTCAGAACTCCTTTCATTGTTTGTCAGAATGTCTGCCTATTTAATTTAGCCCACATCATATAGTAATGCATCACAACCATAACCGCACATTATATATATATAATATATATATATATATATATATATATTTATAATGTGCGTATATATGATGCATACGCATATTTGTGCTTGATAAAAGTATTCATTGACTAGAAAATATTTCTTCATAGGCAGTCGGTCGGTTGGTCGGTCTGCAGGCAGCAAGACTGTGCTCGGCGTTTGTGCCAATATTTCATGAGGCAGCCACATTAACCCATATCCTGCCGGTGTGGCCTAGTTACCACGAATAGCGCGAGATAATTATTTTTGCCGGAGCGGTTCCCTCCTCCCTCTCCTCTCCCAGGCAGTGCATACATAATGTTTGCCCAGAGAGAGGGGGAGGTACGGATGAAGGGAGGAAAGGAGGGGCGGGGGCATCGTGATGCCGGCGGCTTTGGCAAGACCAGGCGCAGTTCGCCATCAACGAATGTCAAATAAAGGCTTAGAACGTTCTTAGAGTTCTTAGGAAGAGGGGAAAGCCTGGGCAATGTCTTCGGACAAAAGACAGTCGTTTACAATAGACAGACCAGTGGCAGTGGCAGTGGCACAGGCCCTTCAGGTCGAAACGACGACTTTAAGACATGCATAGCAACTAAAGAACGCTCAGCAGCTGAACAGCAGATACGACCAGCACATCACACACCGACCATTTAAATCACACACCGACCATTTAAATCACACACCGACCATTTAAATCACACACCGACCATTTAAATCACACACCGACCATTTAAATCACACACCGACCATTTAAATCACACACCGACCATTTAAATCACACACCGACCATTTAAATCACACACCAACCATTTAAATCACACACCGACCATTTAAATCACACACCGACCATTTAAATCACACACCGACCATTTAAAGTCCACAGACAGACAGACAGACCACAGTTACTTAGACAAATCCAAAACTAAAAGATCCCAGTTACCTGGCAAAATCAAAACGGTATGCACGAGGGTACAATAGAAATGAATTTTTATAACGTCCTTAAAATAAATGAGCTGACGGCGTTGCTCTTTCAGCACTGCAGGAAAATCGCGAAAGGTGAAAGCGTACACACTCGGTTCTAGTCCATTACAACTCTGTCAAGTTGGAATTGTGAATATTAGAATTCCAGATGCATACGGGTGGCTGAGGTGGGGGGGGTGTCACAGTAAATTGGCATTTTCTGCAGATTCATTCAGACAGGAAGCCCTGGGTCATTATGCCCAACGCCACATTGCTTGAGAACTTAGATTTCTAGTGTTTATAAATAGGATTTTTGTTGTGTACAATTCATATCAGAATCCCAGGTTAAGCTAGGATCCATGTGGGCCCTCAACTTCTGGAGAGGTTCACTAAGTTCTGTGGAACATACAGCATCAGAATCTGTAGCATATTCTATTCGCAAAATTTCTACAACACCTAATATGGAAACACGTACATATTATACATAAGCATACATATGTACAAACTGGCACTATACAAATTTTTGGATTTGTTATTGCATACTTCTACATGACAGTTATTGCAACAAATGCACAGGTATATATTACATCAGAGTTTCAGCATCAAGACCTAGTAATGCAGTCAGGTGTGAAAGGTGGGTCACCTCTACCTATGTGACATGGTGTCAGATGCAAATTCTCGATGCCTGTCAAGCCACAGCACACTGTGTTGGTCGCAATGGCTAAGCTGTCTGGCGCACAGAAAAATACTGCAATACATACGGGCACTATTTTAGAATTCGTTTACACCTCATGCTTTCAACCAAACAGAACAGTGCAACATTCAGACCGTAACAAAAGCACCGAGACTAGAATGAAAAGCCCGAATGAAAAATCGAAGGGTACTATGGAAGAGACATAAATTATGAACTAATAGGAGATTTATAAAGAAACAGTCTTTTTGTGTTCATAATTTATTCTGGCCCTAATTGCCAGACGAATCCCCCACCCACAAGTTACCACCGTATTCCAACAATGCTGCATGCTGTAATTTTTGTGCTCAGGCACAAAGCTTATATCTGATATTCAGTTGCACATTTTCAGTAGTCATAAGCTTCCTTAGTAACCGTGCACATTGCATGTACACAACTCAAAAAAGAATCATACAACTTAGCCCGTGGCGCATTGGAAAACATCTGGCACAGAGACCGAGAGGTACCGAGTTCTAGCCCCCATTGGGCGGATATGTTTGTAGGCTGCTATTAGCGCCGTTGTATTGCAAGCTGTCTGTTCTGTTATTAGTTAAGATTTCAATTGCATAACATGTAAATGTACAGCGCAGTGCGTTTGTCAGGTGCTTATTAAAGAAAAGATATTATATTATTATTATTATTATACGTATACATATGTATCCATGTATAAATGCATGTATGCATGCATGCAGGCTTGTATGTATTTAGACACTTGATATATCACCTTTAAATATCTCACAGAAACAAGGATCTCTAGCAGTTCTAAGAAGGCCTAACATAAGGGCTTGGCTGTTCATTGCAGTGGAGTTCAATGTTTCAGTGGAAGATTGTTCCAAAAAGAGTCCACTGTACACGAAACCACTTATTAATGAACTCAATTAATTCCACTTAATGAACAGAATTTTTGTTTTGCCATGTACATGTTTTCTTCTTACATCAAATTAGATGTTTTTATACCTGAAGAAAAGCATAATTAGCCCTCTTCATATTGCTGAAGGGTTTGGCTGAAGATCTGCTTAAATGACACACTACTGCAGAAATACCTCTCCAGGTTACTCAAAATAGCTCTTGATAGACCTACGCAAGTCCCTGCTGATCTGGCTAAGCCAATGGCTGCTAGTGTTAGAAAGTTACAAATATCATGAACCTTGAAGCTCTTCTATTCTGGTCATATAATTCTTTATTTATTGATTAACTGTTTATTTATGGTTGACATCTACACTGGGTATTCTTGAAAGCCTCGGCATCATCTTGTTTAGAAATTGAATGTGGTGGAAGTGACAGAAAAATGCAACAAAGGCAAATGATGCAGATACAAAATATACAGATTCAAAATTAAAGCACACAACGATTCAAACAGGTATTGAAAATGAATACACACAAGCGATACCCAAGAACATTACACTTTGGAAACGTGAAAGAAAATCAAAGCATAGAAGCCAAACGTAATGGATACTAGCTCACACTTAGTGCAACAAGGCTTAAAAACAAACAGCCAATTTAAAAAGATTTGCAGACAATGGTGCAATGCACTGCAAGTTTGGCCATGAAACCAATAGACGATTTCAGACAAGAATCAGCCTGCAACAGCAAGATGAGATGGATTGCCAGCAACACATTTCGGATTAAACAAAGCAGCACTGATGGCGACCAGAAAAGCCAAATAACAATTGCTGGAGGAAATGTTCAATATTGATACAGCTTACCATCGTTCTGTGAAAACTTTCTAATGGCATTCGATGTTTTCATGAGGAAAAATGCAATAAAATCTGTAGATGAAAATCCACTGGACATATTTATGAACAGTGCTGCTGCAACACAGCTGTTCTTAGAGTCACCAACTGATGCATTGCTGACTGCTAGTTCCTTGTATTCAAATTGCAAGGGTTCCAATAAGCTGCTTCTTTCTGAATTAATGCTGCAATTATTACTAAATATTATATTACATGTTAATCCTAAATTCTATCATAAAACTATTAAATAACTACAACAGAAAGCACACAAGCAACACTACCAACAATAACAATCGAACACATTGCACAATGACTAGTGACAAGTGCCCCAAAGATGCACGAGGCATGACCGAGCGGCGCCAGAGTTGCTCACTCAAATCTACTTTAGACAAAGTAGATTTTGTCTTCTCAAAAGAGCAAATCACCGTTGACATGTGAACACATCCAAGCAACAGAAACGATAGGAAATGCAAAGCTCTCGAGTTCTCAAGAGATTGATAGCAGAAACTGAAGTGTGTCAGCTTTATAGAAGCAGATAAACCAAGTGGTATATTCCGTACTCACAAAGCAGCCAATCATGACAATACACAAGCAAAAACAATAGCATCTCACAGAAAGTACAAAGTATACACATTCTTTAAAGGTGGACACCTCAGAAGATGCCCTTGACAAAGTAACTGCCTCAACTCATTCCCATATAATGGCCAAAAACAAAGTACGCTTCAATACTGATGAGTTATTTCTACCCACAAGTAAAATAAATGACCAACATTAGGAAAAGAAAGATTGACAACACAGGAGGGTAAATATTTGGGGTATTTGCATATCTTTCACACAATGGTGTCCATTGAAGGTACCGTTCTCTACACTGTTTACACTTTACAGTAAGACAAGGTGAAAACATCAACTCCACTGAAGCGTCACTGCCAACTCTGGTCATAGGAGATTCAGGAACTGGAGCAACTACCTGACTCATCTTAAAAGTTTGTATTGTGCAGTGGGTATTACCGTAACTATGGCTGAACTTTAAAAGTCTTATCAGGTCACCAATCGATATTAAACAACAACCTTTCAGGTGTCACGAACACAGCAGACAACATCCGTTTAAACTGAGGAGACAACATCATTTGTATGGTCTATATATATATATATATATATTCAGCCAGTATATATATATATATATATATATATATATTCGTTTAATAGAAAAAACCAGTTGACACATCGCGACTGGGAACAGTAAAGGGGACTACAACGGTCTTGCTCATCATTTACACACCCTCACACATACACACACAGACAGACAGACAGACAGACAGACAGACAGACAGACAGACAGACAGACAGACAGACACACACACACACACACACGAGATGCAGACACTGGCTGAAACAGGGATGAATTCCGTCAGAATCGCAACAGTCCAGACACATATCACAATCGCTCTTTTGCAGTCTTTGGTAAGAAGGGGCATCTGTCTCACAGAAATTACTCCATTTCAAGCGTTGTTACAGCTTCTATTATAAGCCAGACACTCATAAATATTTCTTTTGGATTCTGTGCAGCACAAGCCTTCTCCCGATGTCTCAGCTGCAAGACCTGGAAAATGATTGTGGTAATTATGTCATGCTTTGGGCATTAGATGCACAGTCGGAGGAAGTCACTGGACGCCATCTGTGGGCGGTTAATTTTGGCAAGTATTGGCCAGTGTTTTTTTATTCTCGGATAGCACAAACAAGGTATCACATCACCAGAAAACAGGTTATGAATCTGATTAGGGTATATTATTATCTATGTTACATCAACAAGATGAGTTTGCTTGCACGTGAAAATGAGAAACATGTTTTCAGATAACACCACGTTTTTCTCTTTGAAGGGAACGCCTGGATTTTTCTTTCATTTTCCTTATTATTTTTGCACCTATTTGGCAAAAACATGTTTTTCTATATACTTGTCCAAAACATTAGCAAAAAATTGCAAGTTGCTTTGGATAAAAATCAGCAAGGAAATTATGGCTCAACAAATTCCCAGAAAAAGATTTTCAGGGAGATTTGACAGGAACTTGTACTTTACCAGTTGTTAAAACTGGTATTACCATTCCATTCCAGAAGTGAGGATTCAGATCCTGGTGCAGCATCATGCTAACTGAAGCTTAATTTCTGAATCCTACAAACTGGAAGCAAAATGCTTGTCTTAAGTGATAGCTGTTGTTATATCTCGGCCTAGCGTAACGGATTTTCCAGGATATCACAGCTTTCAGAAGACATATCAACAAACTGTATAACAAATTAATTTCTTAAATTACCTTCAATATCGGCTTTTGAGCCACCACTTTTACAAGGTATTCAAGCAGCATTCACTCAAGCAGTGTGTCCAGTAATGCCCAAATGGTCGTTTATACGTCTGTAAGAAATGTCCGAAATGTCCAAATTTTTCGGGCTAGGCATAAGTAAAATTCCAGTGGTGAGTCGCATATGTCCATTTGTTTATCGTTGGACGTAAATGCGTCAAGCAACAAGGCTAACGAGATATTATTTTGTTATGTTGATTGGTCTGTGGATTCTATTGCTTCTTGTCATATACAAACTTTCGTTGGAACTTGAAAATGCTGTCTTAAATATTGATAATAAAGGTTGTGATTGTGTATTCTGTTGTCATATACGCCCGGTGTGATCACCGTTAGAAATGAGCTAAGTACAAAATTCTAGGTCAGGACGTAAGTACGTCTTCTTTTTGGACTCTAACGGAAACACTCCTCTCAAGTGTTTAGTTTTAAAAAACAACCTCTTATATTCACTCAAGTGCTTAGTCAGAAAACACCCATACCATTATCCCGTAGATTGCCACAAGCCAAATCACCACACTGTTTCACACATTTTCTTCAGCCAGCCCCAAATAGTTGTGCAAACTCGGATATCCAGCCACACTGAAAATCACTCCAAAGTACTCAATTACAAATAAGCATGTGCAAAGTAACCAGATAATTTAGCACCCATAATGAACCTCTGAGCTATGATTATATTACCAGTGCTATATATAGGTTCCCACTGATGAATAACAAGTTGTTTCATCTGCAGGGTTAATAAACTGTAGCCTTATGAGCACAACCATTTGTTAGTCTGGTTTAATTAAAAATACGGTACATATAAATAAATGAGACACAGCCAGCCGTCTTGCAACTCTGACACTGAATATGAATAATTGCTTGTATCTCAAATCAGAGATATTTGATCAGATAAACAGCTTGGAATTACATTTAGCCTCTTTTGCTAGAAACATTTGTCACTACATTTTTTTGCTTATTTAAAAGACTTTCAGAATCTGGTTGACATGGATAGTTATAGTTCACACTAAGACTTCTGTCCTAGATATGAAGGAAAATTGACACGAGGACGAACACTTCACAGCAGCATTACTTTTCATCACTCACATCATACACTCTCATTACCAATGCACATTCATTATCACCCACACTGCACTCACACTGCACTACACCTTCCTCAGCACCATTCCTCCAACTATTCAGCACACTACAGTCATCACTCACACCAAGCATTGTTTTTCATCACTCACATTGCCCACTTCCCACTCACAGCAGCCATGCACTCTACCACACCACCCCAAAGCTCCCACTTTCATCCTATACCTTAGACAACGAGATAGATGAGCTGTTTCAGCACAGCCAATCCGGTTAGAGCAGCTGGCCAGCCATTGCAAATCAATGGCAATTGGCCAAATGGCAGAGTATACTGAGAGAGAATCTGCATCTGCACATTGACATTAGCCTCACTCAGACCAACCGACCGACCGAATGACCTACTTAGACAGAAAGGTGGCGATGGGGAGGGGAGCAGATAACTAACCATCTCTGAAAACACAATTACTTCAGTAAGCAGAACACAACAACAATATGAATAACAATACCTACCTATACAACAACAACATAGAGTCATAATGCTGAAATATGATGACGCTAAACAATAACAACAACAATAAAACTCATTAACCGACAGATGTTCACTAGTTTTATTATAAGTTTTGTCACAGGATCTTATTTGTCTTTTTTCTGCTCACTTTTTCTTCTTACCTTTAATAAAAACTGTGTAATAAAACTGCACACTTAATTAGCTGTAATTTAATAAACCAGTCAAATTTTATTACACAGTTCACCACTAGAAAACTAAAACGATATTTATATGACTCACTTTTTTATATTTAATCTTTACTAGTACAGTAAACACATAAAAACAGACATGTGGCTTTATTACTATGAATGACTATTCTACAAATAAGGAACTGCAGAAGGATAGGAAAAGCTAACTAGCCAAGATATCCACTAGAAGAAACAATGATAGAGAATCCATGTTAATAACTAGATTGATCTTACGACATCTAACAACTATTCGCAACGATGAAGTATATTGCAAAATCGCCTGGCATTTATGTTTTTCGTTAATGTTGATCAACCTTACAAAAGGGCTGCCAAAAAACTATCTTAAAATGCTGTAAAAAATCCCATAGGGTAAATATTCATTCATAAAGAACTGATCTTGACACGAGAATGTACACACAAGTACAAGATTACCCAGAAGTAAAACATAAGTGACAAATGGGTTATGTGGTAAATACACTCAACACAGCTATGTAGCAACATTGTCCGCTACATAGCGCAGATGCCAAATAGCATTGGAAACTGCAGTTTGAAATAACTGAATATCTTCTAAAGAGGTATTTTATTGGGCTTTTAAATAATGTAACATAAAACACCAGGCATAATAACATTTTATGCGTTTTATCACCTGCCCTGGAAAGCAGGCAGAGAGCTTTTGGTAATAAACTAATGTCATTTGACTCCTGTCTTGGATGAAAAGGAGCTTAGCATAAGCTAAGATTACTCAGGTGGCTTTGGCCCACTTGAAAGCATGAGGAGGAGCTGATTATGCCGCTGTTGTGTGTGCTCTTTGTTCCCTTCTAGCAAGCAGTGTAGGCATTGTTCCTTGCCAGCTACCTGTACCATGAGTAGGTGATTGTCAGGTACAACCATTATGTAGTAGGCTGGTCAATGTACTTGTCTTCACACTCTACCTGTCACTGTACTTGGTAACTTCTAAAGTATCACTAACCCAAAAAGAAAGGTCTGTGTCTTGCTACAATGAAGCTCCTACATCTAGACAACAAGAGCAAAATGTAAGAAAAACTGAGAAACTAGTTAACGTTTTAACGTTTCACCTCCTACAGCTGCTTATGCTGCAGTGTTTCCCAACCGCAGTAAGGATGCCTTGCTCTGAAAAAGGTTGTAAACTACTGGCTTACAGGAGGTTAAGTACTTCCTCCACACATCTCCCATAATTTAGCACTATGGAAAATTGGACAACAGTTTTTAACTACCATGCTTAAACATATTTCTAAAGAAATACTTCTTCACCAAATCAGTACAGAAATAATCCAACAGGTGTATATAATAAAACTTAAATTGTCTCGGAAGTTGTTGATAGGCTACTATGCATTTGATTGTTTCATGGGCTACTATGCATTTGATTGTTTCATCGGCTACTATGCATTTGATTGTTTGATTGACATTTTCCTGTAGCACTTTATGGATTGAAGTGGCAGCATGCGACTGGCTGAAATAAACAGTCCTATAAATTGTCTTCTCTGATTAGAATGACAGACCACACAAGGCACATTTTAATTCTAAATTACTAGATTAATTTCAGATTCAATTCTGACAACCAGCAGTATCAGTAAACACCTAAATACATAACCAATGCTGCTGGAGTATTAGGCACAAAAAATTGCTTCGGCAATTACAATACGGAATTGTAATTAGTGACCTCTATCCACCCTGATGTCTAATGCACAAGGCACTAACTGATGGCGCACCAAAACCAAACTGTAATCAGGTCAATATCCCCCAGGTCAGTCCACTAAGGCACACAGGAGGACAATAAGAAACACAGTCAATTATTAGCCGATGTGGGTGTTGTTGTTGCAAGACGATTCATAAGCGATCATTACCAGCAAATGGAGCATACATACTTACTAGCTGCATTAAAAATAATAGCACTATTTACTAAAATAACCAGATGCTGGAAATCATGCTGATTTATGCAATTAGTAATCTTCAAGCTTAGGGTCCTGGATGGTATCGAAATACAGCTGAGAGCAGTACCGATACCCAAAAACAAGAAATTAATATATACTATTAAATTTATTTTAGCACGCTAAATCATAGGGACTTGTGTAATTTCAGCCCTTATATTGCATAATTACAGCCGAAAACAGTGTAGCGTGCACTATATTCATTAAACTGAACAAAGATATCCCTAGCATGTTAGGTTGTGCTTTAAACAATTGATTAACAATTGCACTTTTACCCCGTTTGGACGCAAGGGAGCAGCTCTATGGTCATTGTAACTTCTGAAGAAATATTAAATATTCAACAGCTGCGTGAACAGTGGACTTGGTCAGATCTTTCAAATTAAATTAGTGACTCATATCTAGTTCTTTACAGTGGTCTATTGTCTATTCACGTCCCAGTGTACTTCATAATGTAAGCAAACTATAATTACCTGTTTACTTACTAATTTCTTGTACACTTACTTCCACTATCAGTACCGCTTATACATCCAGCGCCCTATTTTGACACTAACTCTGGGCATTCTTGATACTGTCAGTTTCCTAGATCCTAAGCTCCAACATTACCAAGCAATATCCTTATGATACATGCATACTCGTGTCCATTAAAATACCAATTCTAAAAAATATGTCTAAACCAGTGTTTCCTAACTTCAATTGTCGGATAACTGCTATGATAAGGAGCCAAAAAGTACCTGCTTCAAGGGGTTCGAACATAGGACAGTCTAAATTGGCCTAATCTGTTCTGGGCATTTCTGAGTCAGTTAATTGATACCCCCCTTCTGATTAGATCACCAACAATGCAGCTATCATTAACAGGCAGCACAGTTAGACAAATCAGACTACACATACACACACATGACAAATATACACAGGCATGCACACAAATACACACATAAACGTCAGCACACACACACACACACACACACACACACACACACACACACACACACACACACACACACACACACACACACACACACACACACACACACACACACACACACACACACACACACACACACACACACACACACACACACACACACACACACACACACACACACACACACACACACACACACAAACACAGCAATTAATTTAATTGTATCTTGGAAACACAAAACACACAGGAACCCAAGTGCCAACACACTGAAAGAAACTCAGTATGACACACACACAGACGCAGGCACACGAGCAACACATACAGTGACAAACACATAATACACGGACACACACAAGCCTGCATAGAGGACGGCAATTTCAGGCAAACAATTAAATTTAATTCAAATGTATGTGTCTTCCGACAACCAGGACATAGAATGGCAACGCCTGTATCAGATTCACACAGGAAATACAGGACTCAGTTGCATAAAAACGACACTGCAGCGCAATTCCATTTCGTCAGGCCATACACTCTGCATACTTAGCAGGGCTGCAGGCTAACATGTCTATGCAACAGACAGAAGGTCTTGATATGTAGGTGAAAGAGAGTATTCACTCTGCCAAAGTGCTCGACATTCAGTTACCTAAGGACTGCATTTAGCGATCACGCCATTCTCACCGATATGTGTTTGAAGGCGATTGGCACATTATATGAATTATACATTCAGGCGTTCTGCCAAATGTTACCAGGTAAATGGCACAACTGTCCACAACTGAAGTGAACGCAATGTGAACCAATTCCCTTGTTCCACGGACTGAACAGGAGAAAGGAACATGGAATCAGTATACGTTGTTCGGTTGTCAGAATACAGTATGAAACTATTACGTTCTATTCTGTTGTTCTACTAGTATTTTGAAAGGTTCTTCAGACTGATAACATTTAATACAGAACGGAGTAATTATATTGTTCTATGGATGGAATATACTACGGCACGGATTACACAGCAAAACAACCTACTATCCTGCTTTTCCGATGTTGTTCAATAATCAGCGTTCCAACAATGTACCTTAGTCTGTAAAAACACTCTAAGCATGAAAACAATTCCGAAGACACATCATTAGAGCAAGAGAAAGTTCAAACAGCAGCCCATGATGTTTACAATGCTGTGCAGCTGCCATAAATACCCGCCTACAAGTTGAAATTTTTTTACAATTTTGAAAATCCAAATTTTGGAGGTCACTTATACAAGGGTCAAACCAAGGTCCCAAGATACATCAGTGGAGGTCAGAGCAAAAAATCAGTCGGAGATAACATGACTGATAATACCAGATTACATGTCACGTCCGTCGTGCAGAAGGGAATACATTCGTGATGTCATACAGCAAATGATACTATCAAGCGTAAGTTTTTATCAAAAATTAAATAAATAATTGCTTTAATTAGTAATTAAAGCAAATATTAATTTAATTTTTAATAATTACTTACAAATTATTTGGTAGATTAAAACAATAAAATTAAACCAAGCCCACATCCACTGTCAATTCCAGTTATTGTTTACTGTTCTTCCATGACTGGTGCTTTCTATATATATCATTTTTAGTACTACAATCAGACAGTTGTGTTCACCTTCGTGTACAACTTTCCTATCCTCAGCTAGTTGTTGGTGAGTTGGATTACCGGAGGTTTTTAACAGCGCATTTATTGGTTAGTTAAGTGAACATGGCTTCTGTATACAGCGGCAGTTATGTCTGAAATTACAACTAAACCCAGCAGCTTGCACATGATGCAAATAAAAAGCTGTTGAGTATGCCAAAGCTACAAACTACTGCGCTGCAGAACATCAGTTTGACATTTCGGAGAAGCTTGTGAGAGAATGGCACAAAACACGAGAGCACCCTTGAAGAAAGGCCAAAAACAAAAACAAGCGTGCTGAGGTTATGAGACCTTCTATCCTGAAACACAGACGGCATTCTCTATAAACACAAACTGTTCTCTTGTGCCGGGGTTGGGTTGGAAGCGCCTCCAAGTAGTTATCTGTGAGAGATACTCGGCAAATGCTCCGAATGAATGAATGAATAAAAAAGGCATTGGCCAACAGGATCACCAAATCTCCACAGAATGGTCTTATTGTGACCAGAGTCACAATTCATTTATGTGTATTGAAAATGCATTGAAAAATCTTCACAAGGTCAGCCTGTTGAGTCTACTTTCTTCTGCTTCCGCTGATTAGGGCACAATGAACAGACATAACCTAACACTCCACCAAAGATTGCATAAAAGTAGCCCAGACTTTGGAGGATAAAGTCTATTCATTTCTTAATTTGTAATTAATTGCAGGCTCATCCAGATTGGCAGTATGGATAAAACTGTATGACCTACCACGGAATTGGACTGTAATGAGACAAGAGACAGCATCGTTCTGGTCAAAACAACATGCCACGAATGCACACATGGATATTGCTTTGGTCCTTGCCTGTTTAGCAGATGAGAGGAAACCTAAGCCTGTGGTTATTTTTAAACGACTTAGCAGATAGGTATAACGTTTCCAGAAAGGCATCATCATGAAAGCTCATCCCAAAGGTTGGATGGATGAAGATGGAATGAAGGATTAGTTGCAAAGCATGTTGAACACACAGGGTCAAGTGCACTACTCAAGGAGACCTGCTAGTGTCGGACATGCTCTGTGCAGTGTGTGCACATATGGCGGATCCAGTTCAATCAAAGATAAAACAATCCCAAACAAACAATTACAATCCCTTTAAATTTAGGAGGCTGCAGACGATATCCACATAGCAAATGTTGACTAAAGCTGGGAACACACCGAATACTGATAATTTGCCTTTGGTTTGTGAATGGGTGACACCATTAATTGGTAAAAATTGTTTTATAGCATGCACTGTTAACCTTAATCTACACATCACAGAAACTGATAAAATTTTAAGGGCAACATGATTAGAAACTGTCTGATTACTAGGAGATAATTCTTTGGATAACACTATTTTGGGTGAAGCACATGTTTGTGCACCACAAGTTCTCATCTTAGTGTCTAAGTTGGTGCCTTTGGTTGGTGTTCAAAAGAGCTATAAAAGGTTGAGATCATTATGTAAACAGGCACATTGACTTATATATACGTCACCGACTTTCCATAAAATGTAAAAAGAGATCTACTCTCTTTTAAGGTTACTACATGGATATGGCAAAGGCATTTGGGAATTAATGAGAATTGCTCCCCAATGACATTGCAGGTCAGATTCCAATCAGCAGATGAAGAAATCATGCTAAATTAGGACTGAGATACATGTATGTTTCAAAGTTCTGTCATTAAAGTAAACCATTTTGACTGTGATGCAAACTACTTTTTAAGAATCAGATAGAAACAAGGTAATCCTGCTCAATTTAAACCTACGCATTCAGTGAAAGCAATTTCAGCTTCTCTTCTTATATTTCTAACACGAATGCAACATATCGGATCTTGATTTAATACATGGCAATGTAAACACGCACGCACGCACATAACATTAGTAGAAGACAGAGGTATATATATATATATATAACATATATATAACTGAAGTTTGTCAGACTCTTGCCTATTCCAGAGATTACATTAGTTTCTTACACACAGATATAAAATAATATTATTATAGCGCTCTTTCAAGTCATTTATTCAAAGAAGTATGTTATCCTTGCCCTGAAATTATGCTTGTGAAACGTTCCCCAAAAGCACACAGTCAGAGGCTTTCACAGCTGAAGAAGACATTCATGTACAGTACACATATTCATCATGCATTACACATCTATTAAGAATGTTGGGAAGATTTAACTCGGACCACTGTGAAAGAATAATTTAAAGATATGTGTCAATGACTGACTGCCCTACTGACTTCTACCATGTCTAAAAGTGACCAAGATCAGTTTATGCCTTGTGCATCACAAAGCTACAGAAGTCACATTCAGTTGGAATGAACCCACTGACAACTAATCTGCATATGCTACTAAGGTGAACAGCCAATATTTATGGTGTATCCTGGTCACAACAGCTATCAAAAGCCATGACACAACTCCAGGCCTGTCAAATAATAATTGTAACCCAACCCAATATATACCCCATATATAACGGATCCAATCCTATAAGCAATTATGACTACCAAGAAATATAATGCTAGTACTCAAGCACCCTGTAAGTCGGAATGAATAAATGCACCTGCATTAAAACCCTCCATATAACCGAGATCATGATATGGTGCAGACTCCTTTATGGGAGACAGAGCTAAGACCGTCTATCACTGGACAACAGGTTCATACAAGAAGGTCATGCTGAAATACAGTTGTCTATGATCTACATAAGTCTTAGTGTGGCTAGAAACCTCAAAGACATAGGTTGTCTGACGTCAAGGCACTTGCTATGCAGCCTACTACAGATGAGTTTGTACAATTACTTTGAAAGTCCACAATGCTGCCTGGATCTCTGGATATGGACCAAGTGATTGCTATTTAATGCCAGACAATTTACGTTCCTGCTCACATTAACATCTGCTATTATTAGACATTATATTAAAGCATGAAGTGCTTTTAGTGGACTTGTCTGGAGTACCCGTTCACAGCTGCTCTCAGTGTGGCTGAGTCAGCAGGTAAGCACCTGTGGCCCTAGCTAGACCGGCAAGGTACAAGTACCATAATTATCTGGGTTACATCTGCTACTAGGTGTGGTCCTTGTATGGCCTTTCACGATTGGACACATATAACTAAGAGTTATATAGTAGATATTGCAATCGTTGACAATGGATGTCCACAACTGTGCATTTCTGTGTATTGATTGTAACTACACAACAAGCTCTCTTCCACAGGTTAACATATCTCTCATGTTAAATAAGTATCATCATGAACCAGGGCATATTCTACCTAATTTCAGTGAGAAGACACATGTATCTTAAAGTGAAAGGCACATCTTAAAAGTGAAAGGCACATCTTAAAGTGAAAGGCACATCTTAAAAGTGAAAATGCCCTCCGACACTGATGTCAATATTCGCGTATAAACAGATCGCAATTACGCGGGACTACACTGCTACAAGAATTCCGATAAAAACAATATCAGGGACACGTTTCCTAAATTAATTCAACTTTACAAAATGATATAGCACTGTAATGTAGCCTTGTTATAATATAATACTACATATTGGTATTAATGTTAGCATTATAAATATGGCCCAGTGTGTGTGTGTAAGCCAAAGATGTACTGCATAGGGCTTCAAATTTTATTTCAGGCAGACAGCAGATGATTTTAAGGCTTTACTCAACTTAATAAAAGCTAAAGGATAGAGTTTTGTAGTCACTAGTGTGTCTTCTTTAGTACCCATTACCCAGGTTCAACTCTCTTAATTCAACTGACAAGGACGTAGATCGCAATGTTATAAATGTTCATTCTCACATGCATTTATTTTAACGCGTATTCATGATCACCGATAAAATTAATAACAATAATAGTAATAATAATAACGATGACGATAATAATAATAATAAATAGCAAGAAAACTCTGTGGGCTGTGTCAATAACTTCATCGCAAATGAGGCTGCGGCATAATAGGGCAAACAGCAAGACCACTAAGTGCATTTAATGAACGGATAATGGGCGGTAAAGTTCAAACAGACACGCAGCAGCACGAAAGGTTAAAGTGCAAAGGGCCAAATAACACCACAAACAACGCAATACAACTGGACAATGGACCTCTGCAGAGCACAAGCAACCAAAGAGACCCCCCCCGACCAGTTGGCATTTTAACTGGCATTTCATATTTGAGTGGTTTACCACGGCAGTTGCTATACAACATAACGTAATGGGAGAAATGTAACGTAACATAAAGTAATGGGAGGAATGTAGTGTAACATAACGTAATGGGAGGAATGTAGTGTAACATAACGTAATGGGAGACACATTTATATATTGCCTGAATGAGAAACGTTTCAACACACCTTCCACATAATTGGTAGCGTAGTGGCGAATACTTCTTCCTTGCTGAAGAGCTGAACGAGAGCCATATCTTGGGTGAAAGACAGGCTGTTGGATGTGTTGGTCATCTATTCGGCTATCAACTCCTTCAACAGGTATGTTTCTAGTGTCACGACCATCTGGCTCACCTGGCCATCAAACGACGACACAATCGTCGCCGCTGCCGACGCTGCTGCTGCCGCTACCGACAACACAACCGTGGTGCAATACGTGACCGAGAAACGTGTCGCCGTGCCAACCGTGCACGTTGTCATGCCCAGGACACACGTTGGTGCTGTGCCTTGGCCGTTGTCTGGCTGCGTATAATCCTTTTAAATGGTAGTTGTCAGAGCCATGCAACAACGAGGACAACGCAGTCCGTCACTAATTACGCAAGACAATTAATGAACCGTCCGTCGGTTAACTCTGGTTTATAACTTTTTATCTTCGGTTAATCAGTTACTCCCCTTAAGAGCTAGCTTTGCGGCGGCAGTGAGTGCCGAGGTCTAGCTGAGCCGACGAAGAGATGCGTGTCTGGTCAGAGTCTTTGTACGTCAGCCTAAAAAGAGACGAAAAACAGTAGACACACACTCATCACTAACAATGTCACCACCAGTCACTAAAACAAAACTATAGCTGTACAGAGAAACACATTTGGAAAAAATTATACGTGGAATATACTGCCAATCTCTCACTTGTGCCTCTCTTCTTACTCCAGTGTATGTCTGTGTGTCTGTCCCTCAGTCTACCAATTACTACTCGTCATTTCTTGTAAGTCTTCTCGTTCGTATTAACCAATTATGTTGAAGCAAAACTGTATGGCTGTTGTATACATAGTTTTACATGTGTATATTGTCTTGTATTGTATTTTCGTTTATTCAAAACTGGCTGTCATAACACAGCCAACGACAAAAGTGCGTAACTTACGGTTATTATAAAGGAGCTAAGGCTAATTATAGATATGGATAATGTTCATATCTATATCTTATCTGCTAACAATTCCTGTTTATATTCAACCAAACCCAGACACCATTTCGAGAAAAAACTCACCAGTGGCGCTCCCAACCCGAACCAGTGAAATTAATGTTGAATAAGACTTCAGATGCTTGCAAAACTGTGGAGGGATAAACTGAGCAGAAGCTCTCAAGAAAGGTGATTCCCGCTGGTGGCCCAACATAGGAATAGCTTCATCATACCCTAAGGTATGACGGAGCAGAGCGTACAAGACAATTACGCATAAGAGTCAAGATCTCAAACTGAATAAACTGCTGAATGAGGAGCCAGTGCAAAGTATCCCACATAAAGAAAGCTATATGGCCAAACCTTAGGGCCACCTTCAATAAGATGGGCAGCCCCATTAAGAACACACGGCAGCTTAAAAAATATTAGCTAGAGAAAGTCCAGCAAAGATACTGCTACCAAAGTCCACGCACATCCTGAACTTCACCCTGCACACCACTCTTACCTGTTAACCCCAAACAAGAAACCGCCCCTATGATCCTTAAACCTCAACTTGCAACACTTCTTCTCTCACCCTTAAACCCCCACCCCCCTGGAAACCTCCCCTCATCCTCATATCTCAGCCTGGCAACCTCCCCCTCTCACACGTGGCTTCCTTCAGAACACGTGGCAAGCACCAACACCTCTAGCACATACGAAATCCATATTTTCTAGTTATATTCAAATTAAACCACACCTCATTCAATCTCTAACTAACTCTATTTACAAAAAAACTTCAAAAACAGTTGATAGTTACTCAGCCTGGTGATACCGTGTATATTCGGCCGACGGGCAAAACGTTAACGATCCTTACACCAAATGACAACAAATAACAATAACAAGAAACTGAACTATAATTATTATCGGACAGCACGCATTCTATTAAAAGTCTTCTTTTGTATGACCTTTGCAGAAAAAGATTCGGTTTCCTCACTGGTCAAATACGCGACTCCATAACCGAAAGGCGGCCCGCGACCATCCAGCCGGACGGGCTATCTGTCGAGCTTTGCGGCGGCGGCGGTGGCGGGCGCGCGAGGGGGCGAAGTCGGCCGTAACAGGCCATCTACGCCCGCTTGCAAGCTAAACATTTCGCATGCTATTGGCTGCTCAGCACGCCGCACGCCGCCGCCGCCGTCAGCGCAATCAAATCTTTAGGCTGTTCACCAAACTAGGTCAACCATGTTATCTATGAATGCGCGCGAGAATCCAGTACACCTATATAACGACCACCCCTGCCCCACCATCACCACCCCACCGCTTTATATATTAGTCAGTCAGACCCAGGTAGCGCTGAGACTTAACACGAATTCACGTCATCCTCCTCCCCATCCTTCAACTACTACTACTACAACCTACCACAGAACTACTACTAGTTACTACTACTACTACTTACATTCCTTGAGCCCTGAACTTCGCCACTACCTTACTTGTGGTAGTGCCAGTATCAAACCTGGAAAAAGGAGGAGGGCGACGCTAATTCTCTGTTATGACACAGTGTCGTTGAACAGCAACTAACCATCGCTGAGCCCGAAATAACCCAAAACGTCCCAGCATAAAGCCTCCAGTATTGCCCGGTCTGCAGACAATGCGACATGTCACCCGACCGTATCTCCTTTCTTAGTCTCCGTAGGATTCCAACCCACCCACCCCATTCCCGAGGGAGGTGGGCCAGGCTGTCGCACGCGGTCCCACCCGAAGGGAGGATCCGGACAAACAGACAGAGCTCACCAGTCGACAGTCTCCCTCCCATTCGTAAATAGGAAAATAGACGCTTCCAGAAGCTTTCACTATCGATTCAACAAACACTGGCACCACTTGCGATACGGTCTTCTACCCACCCACCGTTCAGTGATGTAGTACTCGAGTCCGGCCTAGGACTCGAGTCCGACTCGAGTCCGATTTTTTGTGGACTCGGACTCGGACTTGGCTTGTCATGACTCGGACTTGGACTCGGACTCGAAGGCCCTGGACTCGAATTTGACTCGGTGACTCGGTTTCCGAGTCACAATTTTGTCTCACGATAAAAAACGACTTGTATACTTCCTTACTTACGAGTCCAAAATAGGTATTCTAAACTAAAGAGCGCATTAGATATCAAAGAGCTCGCCGTAGGTGGAGGGTTGGCGTTTAAAGGGCATCGGGTGATCATACCCCACCCTGCCAGAGACGATATTCTTCGGCTCCTGCACTCATCGGAGTTAATGAGTGTATCAGATGCGCCCAAGAGGCCCGTTTGGCAGAATTTCTGGAGTTTGCAGCCGCTGGAAAAATTCTTAACCGCGATACCCCCAAGTAATGGCTAGGCAGAATAAAGCGCCTGAAGATCAAGGCCATCGAAGGGAGATTTGACCCGTGTATAGCGCTTCTGACCTAACGGAATACCCCATTCGAGCAGCTGGGCCAGCCGAATGGCAATCGAACATTAAGCGATTTTGCAGCCCTCTGCGCACGAACCTTAGGAGCCGTAGGCCTAGCATGTAGGCTATCTAGAAACAGATGTGTTAGCAGCAAAGCTGTATTAAAATACCTTAGTCTAATCTCATTGTTTAGAAATCAGTTTTTCAAAGCGTAATTCTTCAATTATTCTTGTAATTAAAATTATGGCTGAGGTCCCAAAGCCAAAAGTTGCAGCGGACAAGCTACATTACTTTACATTATCGCTCTTCAAAAGTAATCTTAAGACTTTATTAGTTTAAGATTTAGTATGATTTGACTTTCCTGTTACGCGCTTTTGTGCAAGATTCTTTTGTTTAGGCGCGTTGTAAATGGCAGTGTAAAATAATAATAATAATAATAATAATAATAATAATAATAATAATAATAATAATAATAATAATAATAATAATAATTCTTCCAGCATAAATGTGCTGTTATTTTTCTATGCCATTAAATTGCGTGTTTCAGTGAATTTTGGTGTTGAAGGACTCGGACTTGGACTCGATCCTTTGTGACTCGGACTCGGACTCGAGCAACTCTGGACTCGGACTCGACTCGGACTCGACTTACGTGGACTCGGACTCCACTCGGACTCGGCTAAGGTGGACTCGACTACATCACTGCCACCGTCCGTGGATGATGGTCAGACAGACAGGCAGCCTGGGGTAAGACCTCGTACCGAATAGCAGCGCCTTATTTGCCCCATTCCATAAAATCCCATTTCCAATTAAAGGCTTCCTCCCCTAAAAATAACGCCTTCCTTCAATAACCATCGGCCGCAATGTGATTCCCGCTGGTAGAGGCAGGCCAACAGACTTTCTCAGCTTCACAGACAGACAGACAGACAGACAGACAGACAGACAGACAGACAGACAGACAGACAGACAGACAGACAGACAGACAGACAGACAGACAGACAGACAGACAGACAGACAGACAGACAGACAGACAGACAGACAGACAGACAGACAGACAGACAGACAGACAGACAGACAGACAGACAGACAGACAGACAGACAGACAGACAGACAGACAGACAGACAGACAGACAGACAGACAGACAGACAGACAGACAGACAGACAGACAGACAGACAGACAGACAGACAGACAGACAGACAGACAGACAGACAGACAGACAGACAGACAGACAGACAGACAGACAGACAGACAGACAGACAGACAGACAGACAGACAGACAGACAGACAGACAGACAGACAGACAGACAGACAGACAGACAGACAGACAGACAGACAGACAGACAGACAGACAGACAGACAGACAGACAGACAAGCGGGTGGGCAGACAAACAGACACACAGTCGGAGGCAGTCTGGCCGGACGCCCATCCTCCATATAATAATAAAAACGAATGCCTAGTTTCTGACTGCTGGGAGCCCGATAGTATGGCCGAGTGCCAGGGTATTAATAAGGGCTGGCAAGCCCTGACACACATCCCGAGGAGAGCCAAGTCGAAGAAGGCGCAGTCCGAGAGCAGATAAATCTCAGCGGCGGCGCACACTGCATCCAGACGGAGGGAGCGCAAGAACCAGAGTCGACGGCGGCAGGTCTTAATGATGCCTCCTGGCCCAACACACATCTCCCTCCATCCACGTCCGCTCCCTTCTTTCCACTTCCCTCTCACATCCTTTCACTCTTTTCCCTTCGCCTTCCTCCCTGAATCGCCCTCCCTCCCCGCCGTTCCCATCCTCTTTCCTCCTACGTCCAGGTCCTTCCCTCCCTCATCCATTCCCCTTTCCCGTCCCCCACTAATCCCTTCCCTGTTCTTCATATCCCTGTCTGCCTCTTCTTCCACAATACTTTCTCACCACCTCCTCCTCCTCCTCTGCCTCATCATCCCTTCTTCCTCCTCCCTCCCAATCCTTTGATACGTCCATCCCTCCTTCTCCTCTTCCTCCGATCCTTTTCCTTCTCTTCTAAACAAAGACACCAAAGGCTGGCCTCTGTTCGCCCCTCTGCTCCCGCCGCTCTCTCTCTCACGTCCATATCAAATACTACTCCGGCTGTTAGCCAGGATTTACGTCCGTTGGAGGGGCATTAGGCTCTTCCTTCTCATTGGAACAATGACCTGTCAGAGATCCAGATCCACAAAGTCAAAGAGCGAAGATGAAGGTGGAGGTCCTAGGGGGTCAGACCCCCACCAAAATTCTCTCTACAAGCATAACAAATTTTCAAGCAACCTGTGCTAATTTTTTGTCTTAGTTTTTGGCTCCATTAGCGCCTCCTAGCCAACTCAGCTATAACGAGTACACTGATTATACACTGTCAATGAGAACACCAGGCAGCAACAGAGAGGCCCACATGCATTCATCTTCAGAGGCTAAGAAAACTAGCTTAAGAAACTGCCTTACTTTTGAGCCAAAATTCACATGGAAGCTGTCAACTACAACCTTTTTAAAAATCTTGTTATAATTAATTTCTTACCACAAAAATGGACTAGTTATATTTCAATAAAATACAATTACTAACAGAAACTTTAATGCATGCACTCGATAAAAATAGCAACTTAAGGCAACGAAAGTAAAATTATATCTATCCTATATGTGTTAGTCAAAAGTTTAATATTAGCAATCAATTTCCAATTATGTGCTAAACTAGTTCCTACTAGAAAAAAATATTATTTCAGCCGTCTACACAAGGTTAATCCTAAACAAATTACCCATTTAAAAGCATCATACTCCAAAGATTTAATCTCAATGGCTTTCTGGGAAAAAATTTTCATAAACAATATAATTGAAAAATCACCTATAGTGAAGGCACAAGAAAAAGGACAATATAAGGCTTTGTTTTGTTCTTGAGCAAGAGATCATGTTTATAATACTAAGAAATAGAATGTAATGAGAAGCTGTATTAAAATCAATGCACATGGTTAAGGGCAGCAGCTATGGTAAGGCAGTTCAGATAAGGCAAGTTCTGATAGTATAATTGTATATAATATTAAAAATGTAAACCTGCAACAAAATCTAGCTTTCATGGTAAGGCTGAAATAATTAATTTTATGGCAAAGTAAAACAAGGTAAGGTAATTTCAGGATAACTGACCTCTATAACAATAGACCACCAAGATGGTAATTGTAATGTAGCCTAACCCTACGAGAAGCGGTATGCTATAGCAGCTGCACGTTGTAACGTAATCAACAGCTATGAATTGTACCGGCTGATTTATACCAGAATGTAGGAAGACAGAAACAAAAGCTTCCTAGCAACTGCGTTACAGAATAACAATGCAAAAAGATCGGACATTTATAGGGCTCTGCTTTTAAGAGGTATCACCTGAAGAAAGAATTGAAAAGCAATCTGACATCTGCAAAAATTTATCATTTTCATCTAGGCGAATGGAAAGAGGAGATGATTTATGTAGCACTCGTATGTCTGTCGGAGGCACTGGCAGCTGGTTGTCATGGCAACCAGATGGTCCAATACCATTTCAATGCAACTAAGAATCTATTGAAATGCAACACCGCTGAAGGGTTCCATCAGCAAGACTAAGAAATCCAAGAAATCACTATTCATTCTCACTGTGCAATAAATCATGCCTAAGCAAATATGAATACACACAAAAGCACAACACACAAGCATATACATGCACACACACATGCAAACAAACACACACATACAAAGACACGCAAACAAGCAAACACACAAGCATCATGCATGCCTCTAAAAAACAGAAGCAGACACAAAAGTAAAAATTACAGCAAACCATATATAATTCTGATCAAGCCTAATCCAACCTCGTTTATTCTAAACAACTCTCTACCATCACCCTGGACTGTAGGTGTCCAAAATTGATGGACTCTTACAAGGTCAAAATTCCACAAGGTCAGAGGCAGACCAAAAGGCAGTTTCATGTAAAGATGAGTTACACTCATAAAGGCATATACGCACAAGCACAGAACAAATCATATGCAAATTACTCATATTGATGCAGAAAAACACACATATCATATTCAAACATACACAGAACATCCCAGAAGCTGCACAATGCATACACAAACATATATATGTGCCTCTTGTTGGTGTGCACTGCGAGAGTCGCTTTATAAATACAATACAATACATATAATGACAAATATCAAAACCTAGAAAACCCACACTCAGTACCTATAAAGATTTTCAAAAGGCACTATAATATAAATGCCTAGATACACAATCCTATATGCATAAACACATACATGTATTGTTCACACATAAATACAAACACATACATAACTATATAACATACCAGGATGTATACATACATAATGAATACATACATACATTACATATATTATATATATATATACATATATATGTATATATATATGTCGTTCTACGACGAGGGGTGAGCTCCTAGTTCCACGGGCACGCTTGGCTATTAAGCAGCGCAGTGCTTTTTCGGTTGTGGGACCTTCCACCTGGAATGACCTCCCGCTTAAGCTCCGCTCTTTACTTGTGAGCCAACTGGCAGGGTTCTACAAGTCCCTCAAGTCTTTTTTCTTTAGTCGTGGCTGGGCCGGGGCGCTTCTGAGTAGTTTCTTGAAGAGGCGCTATATAAATGTTCTGAATGAATGAATGAATGAATATATATACATAAAGATATAGGTTCACAAATCCTATTGAAAATTTTATACACCAAAAGCATACAAAAACATACACAAAACTGGAGTACATGCTAAATTTAAAAAACTGGGAAAATAGGTGGTACACAATACTGAGCTACCAGTGCAGTGTGTGTGCCTGGAGTATTACCTGCAATTTAATTACGTGCATGCAAACAACGGACCCACAGACAGACTGCAGAACGAATCCTGACAAAGACGTGCACTCCTAAAAGTCACAGGACTGACAGGAAGAAATGGAAAGCCATAGAGGAGAGAGAGGACTTCATTAGTAAACATCTCATCTGCTATGACGGCACGCTTGTCATACGTCTTTGCACGCAAAGAACTACGACGATTCAGGACAAAAATAGAGAACAGGCCGTCGTCAGACTACGAACAATGCCGATAACAACAAGCAAACTGTCTGTCAATTTTTGGACTCGTCTCACCGGTTTAAAATGAACCATATCTGCCTATTTTCGATCGCTTTGCCCCCACTCGCTTTACCCCCACTCGCTTTGCCCCCACTCGCTTTACCCCCACTCGCTTTGCTCCCACTCGCTTTGCCCTGCCAGCTGAAACATAGTACACAAAGCCACACAAAATAGACATTAATCATGATTTTTTAAACCGAATATAGAGTAGTCACGCGCAAATGGCATGCTAGCAAATGTCAGCAACATAAGTTAGGCTTCTCTTCGCTGTTGTGGGTAAGTAAGTAAAAGTCTAGTGAAACAAAGAGAGCTGACGGAAACAGCCGCTGAGCAGTTAACCAGAACCAGCTTTCACCTCTGCAAGCTGGTTCTGGATTCCATGTTTGTCATGTTATAACAGACTGCTTTCTCAAAATGAGACCATCGTTTTTTTTACATACTCGTAGATGTCCACTTAAACTAAACACATGCCACCATGAAGTTCCATTTCCTTCAAAACAGGACCAGCACAGTACAGGACTATGAACTTTGTTGCTCCAGATAATATCAAACTCTAGCACGGATTCCATGTTCACATGCCTTGAAAGCTGCTGCCTACTGCAGACATAATACTAGAGTGGAAAGTGGGGTTTGTCTATCAGAAATGTGTAATACTAACGCCACATTGCCAGTGATGACTTTTCTAGTTATCTGAGCATTTGCTAACACACGAACTATCTCTTCTAGATTGAACTTTCTAACACTGTTAGGAAGTCCTTTAGTGAGGTATGTTAGCCTCTACATCAAGTGGCTGGACATGAATACATGCCTCCATACATACACACATAGATACAGGAATACAAACAAAATCATACACACATACTATATGCCCTTATACTTGAATTAAATTGTCAACTGATTTTCCTGGCACATAAAGCTTTCAACACTAAGCCACACTGGTTCTTTGCACATCTCTATCTACTGGTTCTTGCCATCTAGTTTGACCATTTATGTTGCACCACTTTACGAATACATAGGCACATATATGTTGTAAGGTTGCCTTATAACAGTGAAAGTATCAACACTCTTTAAGTCCAGTGTTGACAGAGAATGCTAAGTTGACTAGATTCAAATTTGTGTCTGAGATTATGGTTGTTTTCATTTCCAATTGTGATTTGTGAGCAGTGAAGAACACTGGTCTGATTAAAATGCAACACCTTGCTTGCAGTGAGAGGGATAGGAGTCATATATATTGTCATGCATGTTGTTGTACTTGTTCACTGGGCGTGTTCTGTGAAACAACAGCTGTGCCTGTCCAACAAGAGTCCTTGCACGTGTAATGCAGTTCAATAATGCACATAATATATGCCTCAGCATTTCAGCATGGCCCTGCTTGGAACATGACTGCATTTCTAAAATTAATGCTTGACAACAGCATGACACTGATGTTGTTGACAGATGCATGCGCTCATAAAAGTAGATTGGTAAATGAAGACACTAGTGAACCTAATGGCTTGGGCAAAAGTAGTCCTATGAAACTTCTACTTGCTTATCTAATGTACACTTGACCAAGCTCACAATGATTGTGGTCAAGTGTTTTTGTCAGCCATACCAACAACTATCACATTAACTTTGGGGTCATGTTGAAAAGAAGTTCAAATATGTATTAAACATCATCATTATCATCATTATCATGAGTTAATGACGCCAGCCATTTGGCTGCAAGGGTGGATGCCAATGGATGGCATCCATTCTGTTTTTGGTCAATTGTCAAATCTAACAGTATTATTCACAATCATAACTTCAAGGTTTCTTTCTACAATGCCCAAGAAAGTCAATTTGTGGGAACCAGTTTATTCACAGGCCTTAGTCAAACAGAGTGGAGCTACTTTCTGATCCACGTCACATGATCCAAGGCCAGGCAGAGAGACAAGCATACGGCCAACGTGGATGGTGTTTAGACTTCGACGAGCAGAGACAAAGAGAGAGAGAGCTAAGGGAAAGAGTAGGAATCAGGTTGGATTTATGGAAGGGGAGTGCAAGAGGTCCATCAATTCATAGGACTGGTAAGAAAAATTATGTTTTGTGGTCATCCCCTCTCGACTGTCTCTCCAGCATACGTGTCATCCTCTTAAAATTCCTTTGTTACTATTTTATTGGAATCTTGCATGAAGTGCATTGTGTGAAACACTGCCAAATGGCATTCTTCCCATCGCATCAAACCAAAGGGACTTTGCTGAGCTGTATACACCCAAGCACAGGTACAGCCATACACACAAATGTAATATGAAAGTCACCTGTGGTGCAGTCAAGCACCAGTCTTGACTTACATTTTACCAGACATCATACGTTTGAGTGCTGTAATCACAAAAGCTGTTTTTCCTCTCGCCTCGTTCAGACAAAAAGAGACCAGTCCAGAAACCAGTTCAACATGTGCCATTGCTCGCAAAGCACAGCATAGAACTGATCATAATATAAAACTGTGCCAACTTATTGATCCATCATAAACAAGCATTTTAGTGGGAAAACCAGGTGGGATTTTCTTGATGATATCATCCATAAGTTTCCATGGTAACACACCCAGCAGTTGTCTTGAGATAATAACAGAGATGGGCACAATTAGTTAAATTGCTATTTGAATAGAATTAGAATTAGCTACGGAAAATAGCTGAGCAATTAGTATTAGAATTAGCAAAATCTTGTAGTCAATTGATTAGAATAAGAATTAGCCTAACTTAGACAAACAGCTAGTCGACTAGCTAATTGATTAGTTAAATTGCTAATCGATTAGAATTAGAATTAGCTACTGCTAATCGATTAGAATTAGAAATAGCAAAATCTTGTAGCTAATCAATTAGAATTAGAATTAGCTGTTTGTCTAATCGACTATAATCTAATCGATTAGTTACCCATCTCTGAAAAATAACGTATGAGTGCTAGGGGTACAGCCAGCCAGAGGAGGCCAGGTCACCTGCTTGTTTTACTATTTAACATCCATTCACACTCCACAGGGACAAACCAAACCCTGTCTTCCTTATCTACCAACAACCCTTCTTCCACCCATCCAACCCACCCACCCACCCATCCATCCATCCAACCCACCCTCCATCCACCTAATTCCTTCATCGTCACGACTGCAACATGAAATCAAAGCTCAGACGGAGCAGGTTCGCCTGCGTGGAAGGTCATGCCTCGTCCACACATCATGCTCTTATCCATCGATCCAGTGGAAAGATTATTAAGAGCCGGGAATCAATCGGAATAACTTGGTGGACAAAGACAAGGCACGCACGGTCTGCGGAACAAAGCACCGGCGGTGGCACAGCGGCGCTCCCACCGCCACCACCACCACGACCACGACCACCACCGGCCGAGTCTATCCGCTGGACAGCTCCACATAAAAGCCGGATTGGGATAAACGGGGATAAATATGACATGACACATTGCAAGAGATGCTCTCGTCTGATCCGTCTGACTGGGCCAGATGATCTGCTGCACCACGGGATCAGATCCCAACCAACAAATTCTAAATCCCCGGAAACAGCATCGAAAAACAAGACAGGAATCCGCATTCTTACCACTCCGTGCTTCCCAGTTGCCATCCTTCTATTCCCACTCCCTCCTTACTTCATCTTTCCCTCTCTTGTTTGCATCTCCTTTTCTGTCTGTCTGTCTGCCTCTTGCCTAGTACTCTGTCTGTCTGTCTGTGTCTTTCTGTCTGTATCTGTCTGTTTGTCGGTGTCTGTCTGTCTGTCTAACTCTTCCTTAATCCTACTCTTTCCTCTTTGTTCCGTTTTTGTTTCTCTTTTCTACTGCTTTCCTCTCTATCCTATAATTTTTTCCACCTGCTCTCTCTTCCACTTTCTCCCTCCCTAACATGTTTCTCTTTATCTCTTTAACTTGTCTCCCTTCTCTTGTCCAAACCATGTTTTTCAGTCACAGCCTTCAATTCTTCTCTGTCATTTCCTGTTTTCCTCACATGGCGTCTTCTTTTTCCTTCTTCTATTTTTCTCTCCATTTACCTCCTCTCCTCTCTCCCTTCCTCTCTTCCTCTATTTCCCATTTCCCCTATCTCTCAGCTTTCTGTATTTTCTTTAGCCTCTTATTTTGTTCATCCACATTAAGTATATGTCTGTGTGCCCACAATTCTGTTGGTCATTCTCCTATAGTTCAAAGTTCAGCGTCTATACCTCTGATAATCTAATCTAATGACTTCCATCAGATTAGAAAAGAATAGTTCTATGTTGGTCGTCTGTCTGTCTGTCTGTATGTCTGTCCCTCCACCTCCACTACATATCCTGACTTTCTATGCATCTGTCTGTCTGTCTCTTCCTGTTGTTTGCCAATCCACTTGAACGTCCTCCCATCTACCAGCTGCCAAGACTTTCAATAAATCACGTCAGTCCGGAGATTAAGGGCCAAGACCACAAACACTAGGCCGTCTCCAGTGTCCCTCTTATAGCTTCAGCTCTTGCTCCTTTCACTGATGTCTTGTCCATCAGACACTAGCATTTTTACACAAGTTGCTAATAATTTTTCTTTCATTATTGCTCCAATCTAGAGGAAGAAAAAGCACAGAACAATACTCATCAGCTCACTTTTGCTTAACCCCATATTACATTACATTTTCCCTTACATTACATTTTCCCTGAGATTGTCAATTGAGCATAGGGTCACCCGTGATCTGGCATAAAATTCCCGATGAAGGCCTCTGCAATGCAGTGTTTATTCAAAACCCCTCCTTTCAAGTTTTCTACTATTTGGGTTAGCGCCACGTGTTGGCTGTTTTGTGCTGATGTTTTTTAGTGATGATTATGTCAAAGCGCCCTTGTAACAGCACGTGACATGTTACGGCGCTGTAGAAATTGTCGTATTCATCATCATCATCAACTTGGTTCTTTGTCAGCTGCCTGGCCTCGTCCATTTCTGATTGGCCTTATGTTACATTACACTACACAAAAACAACTATATTATGTGTTGCTATTTTAAATCACCTAACACTGTCCTGCACTTTCTCATGTGGCACTATATAAATGTTCGTATACTTACATATATATACAACATAGAGTGCAATACTGGCCATTCATGTATGGTAAGCTAATTGCAAGCTACAGACACAATTTCATCCAAGAATATTGTGTCCAACAATGTGAAAATGTAAGGAAAGCCAGATTTTAAGAATCATCAACTCACCAAATTTTAAAAATCATCAACTCACCAAGTACAAGGAAATTAACCATTTGTGTTTCAAATATAGTATATGGGACTAAGCATAATAGGAGGCTATCAGGGTTGGGTTAACACCGGCAAACCCTATTTTTGCCAGGACATTGGCAAAAACCGGTTATTGCCAGTTGTTGCCGGTTTTTTCAAAAGTAAAGGCAAGGCATATGAAAACCATATTTCACTGCACAGACTGCATAGTTATAATAAATGTTTATTGTGAGAAATTAAAACTGCTGTACTAAATCTAGATTACCCCATAGTATAAATGCAGTAAAAGTCAACTATATGAGATCAAGATGAAAAAAACTCTGACCTACAGTCCAGCTACTAGACCAATGATGTAATAAAACTAGCAAAAATGTAAAATATTGGCACGTAATAAAAAGCTAGTAATTGATTTATTTAAATAAAGATAAATCAATCAAATCAATCAGGCTGTAAAGTAGCAAGCCAGATAAATACAAAATGAAGCCAACTGTGAAGATTCCAGATTTTATTACCACAATAATTTATAGTTTTTATATTTGCCAAGAGGTTTTTAATAGGTTTTTGCCATTCTGCCAAGAGATTTTTGCCGGGACTATTATTGCCATGGCAAAAACCGGTTATAGCCGGTGGCCGGCAACACCTTGCCAACCCTGGAGGTTAAAACATAAAGAAACTGTTATTATCACCACTGTCCTGTAGCATTTATAAGGCCAAATTCTGACCTTACATTACACTATACTACACTAAACAACTATAAGTGTTGCTATTTGAAATCACTTATCCTGCACTATCCAAAGGCCAATGACTGAAACCTGTAAAAACAATTTGGATTATAAAGGATCAAATCCCTGTCAAAGGGCATTGTTTAATTAAATGAGCCTGGGAACACAGCAGGAGGTAGTCTGGTAATAGCATCTACCAAAGCAGCCAGAATCCTGATACACAAGACCGCTGTTGTTCAGCAGACAACATCCTCATTATAATAACGCCAGTGTCTGACTAAATACTGAAGTGAGTAGGCTTAATTACTTGGCCACATGAACTTTCATTTGTGAGCTTTCACGGCCGTCAAGCCTAGACCAGTAGTAGGGCAATGACCATATGTATCAAAGTTGACACTACTGCTTCTAAACCCAACTGGAAACTTCAGTGAAACCAGATAATGGACATCTGACCAGCTGGCAACGTGGGAACCTTCACCACCATTAGTTAGCGGGTTTCAATTTCAGTCGGTCTAATGAAACGGGTTAAGTTATTCAGGACCTCATCAGGAAATTCTTGCTGGCTGTTTAACTGTTCCACAGCCACCCCACCCCGCCCCTTGCTGTGTTTCACCATCATTTAATCCTACGGCTGAAGCCCCACCTATGCTCACTGACTACCACCACAGCCACATATCCACATATCCAAAACAAGGTACTGCTCTTAGTCTTAAGAACTCAACAGGGTCTAGCTCCTAAATATCTTTGCTACTTAATAGCAAACCTCTCTGCTGCCTCTTCCCGCCCTCTCCGGTCTGCGGATCGACTTGATCTCCCAGTTCCCCGGCAAGGACTGCCATTGCCCAACACCGTGCCTTTGCCATCGTGAGCCCTCTATGTGGAATGACCTCCCTCCCTCAATCCATAGTAAGATTTAGTTGGGGTCCCACCCTCATCTCTTTGTTGCTTGAAGACTTATTTCCTCGGGGCTGTCACGCTGAGAGGGCCTCTGAATAGCTAGTACTGTAAGAGGAAGAGGCGCTTTATAAAGCCCGAGGGTTGCGGGTTCGAATCCACCTCAAGCCGCCGCGTAGGGACCCTGGGCAAGTCCTTCACTGCAATTGCTCATGCGCTTCGGCGTGAAACTCCGATTCAGTGTCCGCGTTGTAGTCGGGAGCGCCTCTGAGTAGAAATCTTGAAGGGGCGCTATAGCAAGTGCTCATACATACATACATACATACATACAATACAATCAGCCCCAACAAGCAAATCGATCAGTAAACTTATTCATGTCAAAACTCCAGCATGAGAAGACAGCAACACAGCCCCCAGCCCCAAACTAGACCAATCAGCCCAAACAAAATGATCTCTCTTGAACTAATCAGCCCATTAAAACTCAGTCCACACATACACACAGGCAATTTTCTTGTCAAGGTACCATAGATGAATTTATTGCTACTGAGAGTTGAGTCTAAGCAGCAGCATGAGTGCCTAATGAGAACCAGCACTACACCAAGAGGTCTGTATTTGCTTAAGGTCTAGTACAAGGGTGCTTCCTCTCTACACTTGACCGATGAACTGCCTGTGTGTATGTACAGTGTTTATGTGTGCCTGTTGTTAGGTGTGTGACTCAGCCCAGACTAGTCCAAAGACCAGCTGAACTCAAGAGAGAGTTGCTAGATCATTAACAAATTACCAGAAAGACCCGTCCTTAACTGGCTGAAGAAGCCAATCCCTAGTGCATGTATGTGAAAATGCACATATGTATTCCTATCAGGGAGTGTGTAGGTATATCAAGTAGGCCTATGTATGAATGTCTTTGGGTTTGTGCATGGGAGAACATACAAGTTTACACCTGTACATGTAATCTCTTCTAGGAGTTTGTATTCAAAAACCTATACATGTAGCGGGTCTGTTACCAGTATACATGTAGAAATCCAGGATAGAATCGATTCCATGAACAGCACTGAACACAATGTACACGTGTGAATATACAGTCATTAACAGTTTACATTTTGTAAGCGCCATTAATAATAAGAAACAGAAATTGAAGAGGTCATAGTTAACAGGTTAAGTAATAAAAATCGATTCGTGGGGAGAAGAAGCCCAAATGGCCCAGGATCTCAGGATTTCTTTAGATAGATTCTGTACAGAGTGTGTCTACATACATGTAGAGGATGGCAGGAGATGTAGTACCAGAAAACAGCCCAACCTACCAGCAACACTCCACATGTCCTGTATTACAGCACTACTTAGAAATATTTCCTTTCAAGAGGTTACTCATGGATGAACTGGCCTGATAAGCTTCCACTAACTGGCAGTGATGCTACATAAACAGAATAAAATCATAAAACAAACAAATAATAACATAAGCCATTGGCTACAGTGAGTTAAACCTTCAGACTTTAGCAGTGCCTGGCATCTGTTTGTTTTGAGAAACCTTAAGAAATCAGCCCACTCACATTTGTCATCATCATCATCACCATCACCACCATCACCATCACCATCACCATCATCATCACCATCACCATCACCATCACCATCACCATCATCATCACCATCACCATCATCATAAGCAGCAGCAGCCAGTTTCTGATCATTCCACAAACAATGAAGGACAGGAGTGAATGAACTGCACACACACACGCACACACACACGCACACGCTCACACACTCTCACACTCACACTCACATGCACACACCAACCAGTAAACAGGCTTCTTCATTTGGCTTGATTGGTGCTTAAAAATGCATAGTACGCTATATAGCTACATTCTACACATATTCTACACTGAGTAATATATATATATATATTTTTATAATATATATATATATATTATATAACTTAGAAAATATATATAAACCTTCTGAGAAGTAAAAAAAGTAAGTAGCTGTCATTGGCAAATGTAGCATGTGATGTATGGGTGATGTTTGCTCAAGAGGTGACATAATGAGGCTTAGAATTGACAGATAGAGAGACAGACAGACAGAGAGAGTTAGAGAAACTGAGACAGAGAAACAAAAAGAGAGCAGGCACAGCACAGCTTAATTTGAAACCGGAACCAAGTCACATCACTAAAGGTTCAGAAAGAACAGGAAGTAGAAGAGGGAGGAGGAGGAGGAGGAGGAGGAGGAGGAGACACTGGTGATCCTCCGCCATTAGACCCACAGGGCTAAGTCTCAACACCTTCAGGCTTTGGATCCTTGTAGGTCAGAGCAGTCTGTTTAATTTCTGACTTACATACAAACACACACAGACACACACAAACACAAGTAAAATACACAGGCACAAGGTAACATACAAACACACAGACCAGACACAGACAATGTAATGCACCGAATAACGGGCAGGCAGAGGCAATATGAGACACAAATACAGACAGGCAGACACACCACAACATGCAAGCACATACACACACACCAGGGCAACGGGCAACAGGGTTATATGTCACCATTCATCTGAGGAAGCCCCTTTTTCAGGGCACTTGTGAGAAGAGAGGGACATGTTCATAAGGGCAGAGGTGAACAGGAGAGGGAGAGGAGAGGAGAAGGGGGGGACAGAACAAGAGAAAGGGGAGAGGAGAAGGGGCAGAGTGAGCAGAATGACGAGTTGTTGGCAGGATACTGGGGCAGTCACTAATCAAGTTCAATCGTTCCGTACACGTATACCGGGGCTTCTTCAGTGGCTCCCCCCATATGGCAAATGCGTGGGAAATATTAGGGATTAGGAAATGCTGTACTGGATGACGCTGAGAATTGACAATCCAATGCTCCTGGGAATTAGCTGGAAGGGAATTTGAAATGTGGTATTGGTAATGGTCACTGATCCACGGCTACGGAATTTGCATCTCCTCTGTGTAAGCTCTCAGTGGCATCTAACCCTCTCCCACCTGGGATGGAAGAATAAACCCCAAACTCTGGCCGACTTATATATAAAAACGCAGATGTCCAACTCCGCCACTACCCTACCTGTGGTAGTGCCAGCCCCAAGCCTGGAAAAAGGAGGAGGGCGATGCTAATCTTTGTTGTGACTTAGTGTCGTTAAACAGCAACTAACCATCACTAAGAACTGTAAATTAATATACGTTAACCCCCCCCCGGCAAGAGTGGGGAGATCGTTCTCCCAATCCCCAGCCCCATTGGTACACGCAACTGTACGCTCTGCCGTTCTGTCACTAGTCAGAGCTCAAGTCTCTTAGTTTTCCGATTGCCTATCCTCTCTTCCTTTTTGGCATGGGCGTAGCCAGAAAAAAATTTCGGAGGGGTTTTTAAGATTTTGGGGGTTTTTCCATTGGAAATGGTCACAAAAGTTCAGGTTTTTGGGTATTTCGCTTGTAAAAGCATATAAAAAAAATTCTGAAACTTATTTCTGGGGGGTTTTTAACCCGTAAAACCACCACCTAAATACGCCCATGCTTTTTGGATTGCCTATCCAGTATCCCACCATAGTCTGTCATCTCATCTCAGATGCGTCACGGATTCGGTTGTGCTTTGAAGCAACTGTTGATTTGTGCCTTATAACAACGGCATGATAGAAGTTTCCAGATTATAAAAAATTGGGAAATGTAATAGTGACTAGTTCAGGTCAGGTGCTTTTGTCAGATAATGAATAGGGGAATCACTCAGAGTGTACAAAACCGGGTACATTGTGAATAATATTCCAGGAACCTCATTATGGAATTCTTAGAATGCAATACTTGAAATGGAGTCTCATTTAAATTCCACGGCTAAACAAGCAATTCATTTCTTTTGACAAACTGCTCCTGATTTAATCTTGTCACACAAATATTGATCACCGATATCACTGATCATAGCCTCAATCTTGATGTATGTGATCAAAACAATACCACTAAATATTCTTACGCAATTTGTTTAAAGACGGTTTTATAACACACACAGTAATTCTGTTCTAGTCCAACCCCTCCTTGTCTGGTGACCTGGTAGCTACGTGGCAACCACTGCGCCCTTTTCTCTTAAATTCTCCTCTCTGAAGAGTTCAATCATTGTAAACCCAACACAATAAACCCCAAATTTGATATTTCTTTTCATTTTTTAAGCAAAACAACAAGTATGAACCAGACATACTCAGATTGCACAAGTTATTATTTTTCATGATCATTGAAATGTTCAGTAAGATATTCACAAACTGAAAGGAGTATGGATTCGATATGGAGGTTCCAGCAATTGTGAATACAACCCAGTTAAAGACCACACCTGCCCGGCACAACAAGCTTTCCAAGACCTTGTATAACAGATCTACATTTTACATCATAAGCCTTTTTGCTCAAATACAGGATGCCAAAGTAAGAACAAAGAGCAGTAGAGACATGGTCTTGGTAAGAGAATCCAAGACAATTGTCCAGGATGGTGAATGATTCTTGTGAGTGGAAACAAAGTCAAACCAATTATGCCACAATTAAAGTACTCCAAGTCAAGTAATCCCAGTAAGAATGCACAGTAGAGTTCTCAATGATACGAAGCCTCAATTAGTACTGAGTTTAGAAGCGTTCTGAGGTTAAATAGACATGTTCACAAAGTTGCAGCAATTTCAAGTTTTATGGAGCATGTCGAGCTATGGATGAATCTGAGAAGATTACAAACAGCATATGATGGGACGTGGGAGAGATAAGATATAGCGCCTCTGTTTTTGAGTGGCGCTATATAAATGCTCGATTACGATTACGATTATTAAGAGGAGGAAGCAGACAATGAGAGATCAGTGGATTCAAGAAGCCTGGAGAACCAGTCATACCAGAAGATCCACACAACCAAAGCATATGGTAATTTACATAATTTAGAACAAGTATGTATATGAAGTAGTAGTCCTCAGAGGCTTAGACAGATGTGGAATGATCGTTTTGCAATAAAAATCCAACATCTGAACAACTCTGCCACATGGGTTGGTTGCATGATTCCACTGCAAAAATACTGTCAATTATTAATGAAGCACCTGGTTTCAAATTTCAAACATGAGATGTAGAGGCCCAGAGGCTGACAAATTGTGAAATGCCAGTATGTCTGTCCAGACACTGTATGTAATAAATTAAGGAATTTCTGGCAATTCTATGCCTTGAATACCTGGACACTGTGTGTAACAAATTAAGCAATCTCTATCATTTCCAAGGCTTAGCAATTGGTGTCTAAAGACTGCTCAGTGGTAGAAGTTAATAGCTAGCACCAAGAGGTAACAGTCACTATAAAGCATTCACAGCATAATTTTTTCTTTGTCTCAACATTTCTTGAGGGTGGGTGGCCACCTCCTTTTTCCCTTGCCACCCAATATTCCCAGTCACAGCACATGGTCAGTATACTCATTACAGCTGAGCTCACTAGGAGTGCAGGTGGAGCAGAAATCGGGAAACCAATTTCTAACAGGAATTTCAACCCCAACCTTTCGAATGACAGCCCAGCATACTAACCACTACACTATCACACACCCTGCATGCAAACAAAATCATTAACCCAGGTACAAACATGAATACACATACAAACACACAGAGCACCAACCAAACATCAACAAAGCAAACTGCCTACTAGCTGAGCAGTTGACTCAACAGCTCAAGAGAAACCTGGGACCCAATTATTCACCTGCCTCCCACCCACCACAGCATTAGATGGCCATAAAACTCTTGCCATAAAAACCATCATTGACTTGCCTCCATACATTCACTTTTCTCCTCCCTCTCACCACAGCACAATAGGCCGGAGGTGTAAAATACGCAAAAGGCCCCGACCAACCGGATCAGCCCAAACCACCCCCTCCCACCCCTCCCATACATACACACACGCACACGCGCGCGGACACACACACATGCACACACACTCACAGCAAACATCCTGCAAGAATGCATATGCATATTTTGTTTGCTTACAGGGAATGATGATGCATCATGATCACTATGAACTATATATGACCTACATACATGTATGTTCAGCAACTTATAAGTACTGGCGAAATGCTATCAACATCTCAAAACCATATATATTTACATGCATAAACACATATACCTCATGTCATGTGCATGAATATAAATATATATATATATATATATATATATATATATATATATATATATATATATATATATATGCATGCTTTTCATGTATACATGTTAGACCTAACATATATACACAGACAATAACATAAAATGAGATGCAGAAATGTAAAAAACTGACACTTAAGCCAGTGAGTAAGCCCTAATCGAGTTCTTACTGTTACTTGTTACATTGGTGCAACAATGCCATATTTAGTCAGTTTCACTGACAATCCTTGTCGTCAACTGGCTTTGTGGTCAAGAAGTGCATCATTCCAACAACCACATATGCATACAAACACAAGCAACAGACACAGAAGCTTGCTACCAACAACGCTATATAAATCGTCGTAATTACAATTACAATTAAAATTACAGAAGCTCACACAGGCACACAAACACAGACAGAAACCAAGATACATACTCAAACACGTGCACATAATTATTAGTTGAACATTTTCCAACTGCCTAAGGAAGATGGGATGAAACCAAAACATGGCAACTGAAGTACCTTCCTAGAGCTGGTAAAGTCAGTTTCTTGACACATTGCCTTAGCCTTCAACAATCCAATGGCCCAAAGAAGCGCTTTCTAAAAGTGGCTCTTGTACGAGATATCCCCTCATGCTACGTTACACAGTACGTTTCAGAGGTCCTTAAACATCAAAGTACTGTACACACAGTCACACACATACATACTGGTATAAAATATATATACGATTATACGTACACAAATACATACATACACAGATACATGCACAAATTGTATGGCAAAGATGGCTGCATGCTTCTCTAATGTGCCATTTTTTTATCAATCAGTTAGTCAGAAACGGATTTCGTTTCACAGTTTTTGTGGATCCAGGATGCTCTCCTGGAGTTATTTGGGTGTTTTGCCAGTGTTTCGGAGTGTTTTGCATGGAGTTTTGTATGGGTGCTTGTTACTGAAGCCTGGATATGGTCCAAGTGGACTCACTTGCTGTGAGGGGTTTCAGGTCATTACCTACACAGTGAAGGAGAGTCCTTGAAGAAGTGCCGACCGTTCTACTTTAGTGACGCTCTACGACTGATTGCAGGCTATGAAGAGTGACGGACGCAGCATCTTCAACCATCTCCAAAGCACTGCTAGGTGTTGGGCCTGGTGTGTTGCAAGCCTCATTGCCTATCGTCACTCCTTTCTGGGATGGTACTTCGTTCAGGAACTTCGAACAGGGCATCTACTTTAAGCTCTGAATATGGAGTGTAGGACATTTCCCCCCCTGGACATTTCCCCCCCTGGACATTTCCCCCAGGACATTTCCCCCTGGACATTTCCCCCTACCCTAGGACATTTCCCCCCATAAGCCCCTAAATTGAAATAAGTCTGCTTCTTATATGCACCCATTCTTTCGCGCTCGTTTGATAAACAAAGGTAAGGCCTAGGTATTGAAAGAAGGGATTGGAAGGTAGCCTACGCCCAGTAGGTCTTTGATGATGCCGTCAAGGCATTCGTTATTGAACTTAAGGTACGAACACTATTTGTTCAATTGGTAAACTTGCGCTTTAGGGGTCCCAATTTTGAAGATTTTCTAATGACAACACAAACCCTAACCCTGACCCTAACCGACCCTCACGACGCTTAATCTGACCCTAACCGACCCTCACGACGCCATTAGTCCTAAACTTCTTCCATTCAAATAGGCTGATTACAATACATACTCCCCTCGAATAACCTCGAATATGGGTGTCATTATTCGGTTTTGATCTAAAGCTCCGGTTTCGATATTTCTAACTTCGCACTTGACTTCGATTCAGGGCTTGACTTGTATGGACAATTGAAGAGGTATGTACAGAAGGGGGGAAATGTCCGGGGGGGAAAATGTCCTAGTCGAAATCGGGGGGGGAAACGTCCGAGGGGGAAATGTCCGGGGAAATGTCCAGGGGAAATGTCCAGGGGGGGAAATGTCCGTTTCCCCTGAATATGAATCCCTCAGTGGGCTCTATGTGTACAGCAGCTCAACATTGGCCCATCTTCTAATTATCTAAGCACTTTCAAACATTTGCAACTCAATAACTGTACCTCAACACTCACATTTCTGTGTGACTTAATGCACGTTACAATTTTTTGTACTAATAATAATTAATTCAACTTTTTATTCTTAATAACTTTAACATCCCACAGATTGTCAAAGGCAGTGCTTATGTGAGGTAAAGGCATTATAATAAGTGTCTATATAAATACACACGGGTACATACATACATACATACACACAAATACATGCATACACTCATGTAAACACATACACATGTCTGAAGTAATTAAACTATGGCATGCAAAATCTCAATCAGACCACCTGAACAAGTACAAGCCATATTTAGCAAGTAAAGGCTGTTGATGGCAAATATAAATTTGGCAAAAACCACTCACAGTGGTTGTCTAGTCAGTGAGGTGGCTAATGTGGCCTAAATGCCGACCCATATAATTACACAAAAGGCCATAGTAACTATCTGGCTTTAGGCCCAACTGATTATTATTTGTCATTATCACATATCTCCATATTTAGACTCCACTGATCTTATCTCACTACCAGGTAGCTTTGCTTATTACCATAGAACTTATCTCATGACCTGGTTACTTTTATCTTACCCAGGCCACCACTGGCGCCTGCCAGTCTGTGAGCATAACTGTGCACTGTAAACTGGCCAGTCTTGAGTTATACAGTTATACTGCACTGGTCAGTGTTAAGTTATACAGTGAATGCTGTACTGGCCAGTCCTGAATAATACTGTGAATGTTGCACAGGCCAGTCCTGAGTTAATATTGTCTGGAAAGCAACACAGCTGGAACTCTGTTGTCAGCTGTCAACATGGTCTTGAATCCATTGGCTTCATATAGGTCCATGCCAGATCCTCTGAGTGAAAATGTTTTCCAACAGTTTAAGCCTCATATGCCTGCATATAAACTTGTCATTTTTAACAAACCCTAACATAAATAAACAGCCAGAAGTGCCCTTTAGAATTCCTCATAGGGTGCTATATCAATTTCAACTGCACAGCATTTTTACCAGATAAGTGACCTCTCCTAGCTTTATAGGTCTATGCGGTAATACCAGATCTGCTATTTTATGACTGAGCCTCAGTCATGGCATGGATATGAAGGAAGCTACAAAGAAAACATTTGCATAACCAGTGCGATACATCAGGCACACAAAAGATTTGGGTTAGATAAATCAGCCGAACGGCTCAACTGAGCCAGATAGATCCAACGGAGACTCGCAAAAACGGAAAGCGGTCACAAGGTCTGACGACCAGATCGATAGGAGAGGCCATAGGACACCATTTGCCATGACATGTCTGTATCGTATTCCAAGGCATTGCATTGTATTGCTCGTATATGTATATGTGTATTGTGTATCTATTCATACTGCATTTATTTGTGCTGCATCTATTTCTAAGGGTTCATTGCATAGGATGAATACTCAATCGTTCGTTTTGTTCGCGATAATACCACAATATTTACTTGTAACTCTCATTGGAATATTACTCATAGCACGGAACTATGATTCACTGTCGCCCACAAAGGGTTAAAGCATTTCACCAAAGGACAGTTATAGAAAAATAATAATTAGAACTCTGATGATACCAACGATGATAGCCCGCAGATACAGATCTGCCACACAGACCAATAAAAGGTCTGCAAACATTAGACGAACAAAGACAATACTGTGAACAGTTTTCTCAAGCTCTATTGTCTCTAGCGCCACGACCACCATCACCACTTCCGCCATTACCACCATGATGGGTAATTGGGTATGATGTATTAGTAATATATTTTCTTAACCTCAGCATATCTCCCTCAATTCATGATCCCCAATTAACAGTCTGCAGTTAATGCATTCAGTTATAACTGAGTTTGTTAGGGGGAAACAGAGGAACAGAAATCTTAATGTATCATGGTCGAGGTTTGAACCACCAACCTAAGCATTGACATTCCAGCATACTCACCACTAGTGTTGTTTTCGTAAACGATAACTAAAACGAAAACCTTCGTTAACGAAAACAAAAGGTTTTAGTTAACTAAAACTAAAACTAAAACTAAAACTAGAGGAAAAACGATAACGAAATAAAAACTAAAACTAAACCAGCCAAAACTAATAATAACGAAAACACATAACGAAAACCAAAACGAAAACACGTAACGAAAACCTAGCGTCTTCGTATATTCAATGTTTTTGGATATACGCGTTTTATAATCAGCACTTCGTTCGGTAATCTTCCGATCTTTGGAATTTTATAAGATGTCCGAACTAAATTTAGGTGGTAGACCTAAAAATAGTGGTGTATGGGACTGTTTTAAGTATCGATTAGAAACAGATTGTAGCGAGTGAATCCTTTTTGGTGCTAAAAGCTGTATGCGGGAAAAATATTGCCAGACTCGGCGAAATAACTATAACTAATAATAACTAAAACCCGTAGCATGTGAAACTAATAATAACTAAAACTAAAACTTGGCGAAATAACTATAGGCCTAACTAATAATAACTAAAACACCTATCATGTAAAACTAATAATAACTAAAACTAAAACTCAAGGCAAAACTAAAACAACACTACTCACCACTACACTATCATATTCAGAGGCTCTGCAAATGTAATTATAATATGCATAATCCTATATTTAAATAAATAGTGATTCAAACGTAGAAGAGAAGTCCCATAAACTAGCCCAGAGAGGCAACCATGAAACGGTAGCGACTTTCCTCAGCATATAAGATCAAAGGACTAATCTTCTGTTGTTCCCACCGACAGTGTGCGGTCAGTGCACTCATTTTTATAGCCAAATTCGCTAGGGGTGCAAATGGAGCAAACATTATAAAGGAAATTTCTGCTCTGGCACAGATACGATTACTATGCTATTTATTGTTTTGATTAATCCAATATCACTGGTAGTCTTAACTTCCGCAAGATTTAAGTTACAACTACTGGCATTATTTACTATTCAATGACGTGCTTGCAAGACAGAATTGCATGCACTTCCAGGAAAAGTGGAAAACAGGAAGGATGACGTTCTTCCAGGGGACATCAAGTGGACATATAATTAGACTGGAAGCAATCATGGTCAACAGAGTAGGCTCCAATGTTCAGCCTGCTGTCAGTAATGAGCCCAAGGGAGAAACTAAAAGCAGAGGCAAAGCAATAGAGGCAGAGAGAAAGAACTTGGCAGTGAAGACCTAATTAACAGTGGGGCAACATCCTTTAGGTGCTCAACCTGAGACACTAAGCCTCAGCCATAATATGATCCTTCCTTCCCTCCCTTCCAAGAAATCAGTCCAGTGTGAGCACCATGTGGACAGGTAAGTTCACCTCCCTCCAGCTTCTAATTAGGGAATGAAAATTTATCTTGGTTTGAACAGCACAGGCACCTGGTCCGGATTATGGACCACTGATTAAAGCCAGCCTCCTGCACTTGGAAACCGAAGGGAGTCTGATCATAAAGCATGGTGTCCAGGAATCCCAGGGGACCAGGGTAGACCCACGGGTGCCTGCCGACCCTCCTCTTCATCACATGTCACATCACTGGGAGGCGCCTAAACATTCAGGGAATAACAAAGAAACATCCAAGCCACTTTGGCCAACAAAACATGGACTGCATTCTTGCAGGTATAAACAGGTGAGGCCCTAATTTACATAGAAATAAAGCAATACACATTCTTAAGTGCCTTTGGAACGGATCTACAATGGCTTTATGTAAATACACAGCAACATGTCCCTCGTGGTAGTTGGAGAATCTATTAAGTGTTAACTAATTAAGAAGGTAATTTTCTTAGCTTCAGCAGATGAGAGGCAGGTGGTTTGCATCACCCCTGTTGCCGGATCCTCTCATGACAATGTACAGTCAGTGTAGTAATTTTACATCCAAGGTCATTACATTATTATTATTAATTAGTAACTTATATTGTGCGGATGTCTAATGCATCAAAACCAAGCCCTCAATCAGGGTCAATATCCAGTAGATCAGCCCGTTAAGACAGAGAGGCAGCCTATGGTGGACAAGAAATTTAGAAAAAGTTGCCTTAAATTGAGAATATTATGCCATAAGTGACAGAGCTGAACAAACAGATGCATGGAGAAAGTTCCAAAATCTAAGCCCAGCAAAACTTGGCCCCACAACTGAAAATCTAGACCCCGCAACTGAAAAATCTTGGCCCCGCAACTGAAAAAACTTGGCCCCACGACTGAAAAAACTTGGCCCCACAACTGAAAAAACTTGTACACCACGAACATGTTTCCAGCGTTAGTCACGACCAGAGAAAGACAATCAGATGACCTTGTCAAAAAGTGATAAAGCTGAGGAATGAGGACTGATTTTTTAAGTATAGTAGTTGGCCAATGTTCAATTTTTTTTATCAACTTTGAGCCCCAACTTGAAACAATGCAAGGATTTAAGCACAGTAAACCCTGTGTTTCTATTTTGATGTATGCCATAGCTTCAGCCAAAGCGTTATGAACCCTTTGGAGTTTCAACATGCTCGATTTTCTGATAGAAACAAACAAGTTATTGTAGTCAAGGGAACTTGAGACCAATGCACACATCTGCTCGTCCAACCACTCGTCGGACCAAAAATGGCATGCTAGAGAAACACGCAGTTTTCCAATGTCACAAAAACATTCATAGTGAACTGACAGGGCTACTCTCCAACACACCATGCAAATAAATGGCTGTGATCCTGTGTTAGTTCTATGGAATACTACAACAAGTTGCAAAACTTGGCTCTTTAAATGGGCGCAATTGGGTGAGGAGAGGTAAGGTGCACTGAAGTAATGCATGATAAGGAATGATATTAGTTTACAGAAATTAAAAACTTCTATAGCACCTGTGCCTGAGGTATAATGATTCAACTAATAACTTATACCTAAGGCAACGACGTTTTATTGTGCAAATGAAACTCTACAGTCAGATCAATACACAGAAAGTCAGAATATATGGCAAAGGTAAATTTACTGAAACACTTTGACATCAGTTTTTGGCTCTCCTGTATCAGTTTCAAGAAAATACTTGCTCCATGCTGAAAACTACAAATTTCATCTTGCCCATGGACCGTGATTTGTCGTCATGTTAGAATCAACATGCATCTTTAGAATTTTGTGGCCAAGCATTATTTATCGGATTCCAGTTGTATTGTACAGTGGCAAACCGGGAATTCCCCACAACAAAGGTCGGAAATTTTTTGCCACAGTTCACCAATTTGTATTGCACTCTAAATAGCTAACTGAAAATTTTCCATAGTATGCTTGCCTGAACTTCAATCCTGCCGGCACAGCTCTATAAGCCACCACATACATATCAGTCTCAACAACTGCTCTTCCTTGGTGGTTTATTCTGGAACAGATTCTCTGCTCACTATTGAATCCCTAGTATCTATTTATCCATTGCTTGCAAAAAGATTTGAAATATTTACCCGGAAGGTGGCGTGACATTAAGTGTCACCAGAGGTCCATCTATCTTAGAACTGTCCAAGTCCCGCTCTGTCACTGATGTCGAGGAACATGGAGATCAGAGAGGAACATGAAGAGGAAAACTGACGACAAGGTCATAGTACACTCCAGCTGGTGATGAATTAAGAATTTCTGCTTCAACACGAGCACATTAACGAGCACATTAACGGCAGACTGGCAGCACCAGCAGCAGTTTCTTTTTATGGTTGGTGCAACTCAGGAAACGCATCAATCAATAGACCGCTGATGATGATGACGATGGTGATTCAGCCTCTGCCGCGTTTAGACAAGGCTCGCCACCAGAGACTACTCAACCGAAGTCGATAATCTGACTAAGATAGCCAGAAATGTCGATAGTAAAGGTGTGTTACGAATGGCGAGAAACAAAAATAAAAGCGCTGATCGGCCTGCACTCAAATTTTATAATATGCCGATATCTTTGTTATGGCCAACAAAGTGTGGCTGCAATTCCGAACATCCCACTGTGTTGCCATTACATCCAGATAAACTCTTAAGTGAGAAGTGTATGTATGTATGTATTCTATGTATATATGTGTGTGCGTGTGTATGCATGATGATGATATTCGCTTTATTGACTAACCAGATGACAAACCGCATTGTAGCTCTTACAGTTAGATATGAAAAATAAAAGAGATTTGCAAGTGTATGTATGCATGTATGCATATATGTATGAGTGTCTGTATGGATGTATGTATGGAAACACATCCAGTGGCCTGTCCTAGTACTTATTCAACACTACACATAGACCTCCTTATACAGGCCAACTAGTTTCACCACCCTTTGACTCTGCATGGTTCAACATACATTGCATATTACATGGTGGTGCTTAACAGAACAGGAATTTCAACTGGTGTTTATAAACGTCCTACTGTTACATTGCCTTTCCAGAAATGTCCAACAACGTAACATATGGTAGAAAATCTGAATACTGAAACTGAAACAAAATGTGAAAGCCAGCAGAGATTGAAATACAACTAGAATGTCATATATATGTCTACCAAAATGTTCTATAATAATTAGCATGGCAACAGTGGATGCTTGGATACAGTGGATACTCTTAAATGCTGTCTGCAAGAGGTTCTTAGAATGTGCAATATATAATATAAAAATGTTTCGATGCATGCATGCATACATACATACATACATTATACATACATCATACATACATAGTTTACATACATACATACATACATTATACGTACATCATACATACATCATACATACATACATACATCATACATACATAGTTTACATACATACATACATACATACATACAGTACACACACACACATGCACGCACACACACACACACACACACACACACACACACACACACACACACACACACTCACACACACACACACACAATGGTATTTCGAGGATGCCTTGCTGTAGTTGTTTTGTTTTGCATGGAGAACCAAGCCTGATATAAATGTTGACGGAGTGCCTAATAAATAGTCAATTATCTTACCTTACCTTACCGTCTGAAGGACGAAATGATAGAAAGGCAAGTGCTGCCATTAATCACAGATGACTGTCCCTCTTAGATATTCAGGTCACGACCCAGATCCATAAGCAGAAGGCGGTTTCCTGCCAGACCACGGCCGCTGTTCATTGTCTGCCATAAAGAAGCATTGCTTCCAGGTCAACTGCCCAACCGACCACCACCGATCCAGCCTCTGCCTTCCAACCATTTCTCTTCCATCATCATCCTTTATTGTCTCCATCGTTAGTGTCCCATGTGTTACTACAGAACAGCCTTTGCTCATCCAACTCCTGAATATTCTGCTCATAAATTTCTGAATCGAGAATTCCCAGTTCCTGATTTTTTTCTAAACAGAAGTTCTGATTTGCAGTTCTGCAAAGTATGATAATGAGAGTATCTTATTTCTTATTTTCAATTTCTTATAGGCTATCTGTTTTATGTGAATCATTATATGTGACTTGCTCTGGCAAAAGGAGGCTTTTGGCCCAAAAATTAGTTTAGTATATTTTGTGCTAAAATTGATCAGTAATAATTTCTGTTTAAAATATTGAAAAAATTATTATTCTATCTTGATGGGTTCCAGAGATATGAATTTTATAATATTTTCTACTCGAAAGTACAATTTAGAGAAAAACACATGCAAAGTTTATTATCTTAATGCAAGCCCTAGATAGATCGCAAAGTTTATGTGTAAATTTGTCATGAAATAGGTGAAATATTATTAAAATAATATTTTTTCCGTATAATATAAGATCCTATTTATTATTATATGCCAAAAAATGATAAGTGAAAAATTTACATCTGATTTGTGTTTTAACTAATTTCATCAGTTTATCACTGGCGACTTCCGCCTCCTTTTGCCAGAGTAGGTCACATATTCCAAACCATGAAAATTTCCAGCTCCTGAATTTCTGATTTTCTAACTTCCCTGTATGAACTCTTCAAATCCAGCCAGACTCTGCCAAAAGCTATTACATGTAATTTACAAATACAGATAAAAATAATCTGCAGATAGTCAGAGATTTATTCCTGCAGCGCCCTTTAAGAACGTCTCCGAAGTGCTACTTACAGCCTATGTCCACTGGCAAGTCATAAAACTGGGCAACATGTCAAAGAAACACGCCAGCCTTTAAGCAGTGGCAGTGGCACAGCAGCAGAGTCCTCTGATAAACACATTTACGACCCCTGCATTCATGTAATAAAAAATCTATGTGCAGCAAATCAACCAATGCCACACAATCAGAAACGGCAAACGTTATTACTTATCATTAGAGCACAGAAGTCTAATGAGTTCTGCTTATGAGCCATGGAAATTAAGTCCATAGTTTAACAGCACTGTAAAGGTAAAGTAACACAGTAATTATTGGCCACTATTGGGCCCTCCTATGGAATGCCCTTCCCTCCACTCTACTGCTACCATTCTTTCTGGGTCTCTTCCTACAGCCTTCTCCCACCTCAAAACCTTCTTCTTCTCTAGGGGTTCTCGCACTGTGAGCGCTACTGAATGGCCACTGCTGTGAGCGGCGCTATAAATTAAAAAATACATTACAATACAATAATTAAGGTGAGGCAGTAAATATTTATACCCATATTACAGTGTAAAGAATGCCCCATCTCTGGAGCCATTTAAATCACAGCTCAAGAGTTATCCTTTTAAGCAATCATCTGATTGTAATTGATTTCTTGAACTCATGTACAGAGCCCTTTCCTTTGGCCTCAGTTGTGCTATGGTGCTATACAAATCATCTTATTATTATTATAACAGTATTAAAACTTAGAGAATGCTGGCCTCCATTACTAGTACCAATCAGTTTTCCTTACGATGCCATATAAATTCAAGATGTATGTGGTGATGACATCCATAATGTGAGGTCAGATAATCAATCTTTTATTACAGATCTCTGCTATTAACAACAGTATTCAGAGGAGTGGTGGTACAAAGAAGTCAGCACACTTTTGGTATAAGTGGAAACACAACAGCACTCCTAAAAGGTCACATTTACATGATGTACAGGTCTAGATTTACCCACCCCACAATACAAGCAAAGAAGAAACAACATCAACATAAAAATAAAGTATGTTAGAATATGGTAAGATAAGAATTTTCTTTAAATGTAAGGTTATCATACCTTACATTTAAATAAAATTCTGCAGTGGAAAATGTGCATGAAATTTATGGCAAGTAACTGTTTTATTACATAGTTAGTATTACATAGCTCTAGCTGTTTAAGAACCTCTCAGTGAAGCCTCAATGACCAGAGCAGAGCACTTACGAAGTGAACATAAATTGCAAAGACCAGATCTTGAAGGAAAATTTTGAGATCAACTTTGTTTTCTGATGGAGTACGACACTACAGTGCACTTGGAGATAGACAGAAAGTGTTACATTCCAAAGGAGAAAGCATGGATGGATGGATTGGATGTCTGCGTTTCTGCAGGCCAACTGGGATAGGACTGCACAACAAGGAGACAGTTGAAGTTCCTTTTTGCATCTGAGTGTTATCTTACAGAGTTGCTAGGCTTATGGGTGTGATTACTCCAGGCAAGAGTCTCCACTGTTCCCAAGACTGGATGAATCCAGCGTACTCCATGATCCAGCATACTGGCTACAAGTATCGTCTTTCAGTTGAAGCACTAACCCAACACAAATCATTCCTCTCAAAATCAATTGACAACATTTCACATGTGCCATGGCACTCCAAACCCAGAGTCTGCATCAGTTGATGATCTAGGAATCGAATATCATTCTCAATTGCTTCATTATATCCGGATACAGCTGAAATGATCCCCTTGAACCATGTTGTTCAAAAATATTGTGAAATTAGAGCCGTTCTGTCATGTTGGTTCTAGTTAACTGCCTTCAAACCAAATTGTGCTGCTGTTCAAAGTCATGGAAAGCAGAAGGCCCTGAGGAAATGTCAGCCACAAGTTTAATTACAGAAACATGGACCAAATTAGCGAACAACAGCAGTAATTGTGTATGTGCCATTCATGAAGAAGAGCCGGCGCCGCTGCCGCCATGGAAAGTCTAGAATATCAAGTAGACTGTGGCATTTCAGCAACACATCCAGACAGAAATGGTCATTGATGCCAAGTTGATTATCATTGCATTGTGGTAGTTGCTATTCATACGACGTCAAACCCAAACACACATCAGCATGTCAAAGCAGAGTTTCAATCACTGCAGTGCGTTGGTGCCGAGTCTCAATGAAAGTGTATATAAAAGCACTGCATTGACCCCAATCACAATACTTGAAATTAGTCTTTGTTACCTTACTCATAGCTATTCAACAAAATGATCAAATTTGTTTTCCCAGGAGTGAGAACAGTTCTTGGTCTACTACCAATGTTCCATCTACACCACACTGTTTGTACAGCAGTATTGTGGTTCCATGCACCTTAAAAATAGTCGAAAAATATGAAATCATCCATGCAAAGCTTTCTGCACAGCAACTTGAAAAACCTGCTCACAGAACTTTTTAGCTTAGATGGAAAATTGTCCACAACAATAGACAGTTGTTGAGCAAAATATCTGGAATTCTCTTCATTTTTGTTGGACTTAACTCTCTCAACCCGCTTACACAACATAAGCAATCCCTTTCTGCTTCTGTGGACAATGGACAGAGACTGACTAGGACTGATGTGACTTTTGGCATGAAGTGCTATCTTTTGCTATAAGAGCCATTTATGTAACTGAAGTACTCAAAACTTTCAAAAGCCAAAGGGACAGCCAATGATTGCACAGGTTTATTGCAAAGCTTTGTTATGCAACTGAATCATAACTGACAATAGGTTTGGCAAGCACTGTCATCTGCCATTATTACCTGAATGAAGTGAAAGAAATAGGATTCAATTCACCAGATGATGGACTGTTGGTGTAGTGGTTAGCATTCTCGACTACCAATCCAGAGGTCACGAGTTTTCATTTCTTGCGTTGAACAGGTCTTTAGATATTTCTCCTGCACTAGCAAACCGAAGATGACTAAAAATGAACTTGCTTAGAATAAGGCCTAGTATGAAGATGCCACTAGCACTTCATATATGCTATTGTCCCTCCCTCTTATTATAAAATTTCATTTGTATTGTATATTGCACTATATAAACTCACAGAACTGATCCTGTATATTTGTGTTTATTGTTTTACACAGCTCTAAGAAACACAAGATCATATGACACAGCCCACAGGTGCAGGAACTGTTAACGCAAATGCCTAATGCATGAAGAAAAGCAAAGAATCAGAAATACAGAACGCCTATAAAAAGGCTGTTCATGACAGTGGTGCAGATGTTTCCTCAGCTCCTCTTTCAGTCAAACCGGAAAAACAAGAAGTCACCTAAAAGCAGAGAGGTTTGTCCTCGAGAAAGACATGGAGACAGACCATGAATTGCTAATCAGCTGCATCTGAAACTCTAGCCACAGTTCTTTAAGCCCTCCTCCTCTTCGTCCTCCTTCTCCTCCTCCTCCCCTTACTTACGCCTCTTCCTGATAAAGGGAAACCTTAGCCAGTAATAGCTAATGGCTTCAGCTTTATCAAGCATCTCCTTAAAGGCAACAGGTGGTGACAAGGCCGCAATCGCCACACCACCCCCTTCCTCCCCACGCCACTCAAAACCAGACGACAATCACATGCAGAATAAAAGCAAGAGCAGGCAGAAAGACGGCGAGCAAGAGAGCAGCAAGCACATGAGCGCCATTGGCAATCTGAGTGAGCAACGTCCATAAAACTCCTGTCTCAAGTCAGTGCTCAGGTCCGTTGGTCCTCCTATAGGGTCCGTTCGTGCTTGCCTCGGTCCTTCTGGGTCCGTAAGTCCGGTCCCGCTAAGCCTCTGATCCGCTGATATCAATTTTCACAATTTCCATGACAACCTAATCCACCGCAGCAGCAGCAGCAACCCAGCGAAACGTCAACGACGCTGGACGTCGTTCGCTCGCTCGGCCGAGGATGGAGAGGCAGCCCCAGCAGCAGACCCAGCTGCAGCGACAGGCGATCACAGACCACCAACAGTCGTCATTAGACGCCACCGCCGCCGTCGTCGTCTACAGCAGGCACCCCCCCCCCCGTCCCCCACCCTCGACAACCCCACGGCGACGTTGCCATGGCCACGGTCGCCAAGGCCGTGGCGAATCGTGGAAGAAAACAAGCGAGGAGGGCGCTTCGACGGAATTAATTACCGGCGCTTGTCGTAGCGTCGACCGACCACCAAGAGGCGCTTCTAGGCCGCCGTGACGAGCGAACGAACGAACCCCGACAACGAAGAACGTACACAGAAACGGCGCATAGGGGGTGGATGGGGATTGGGGGGGGGATTCGAGGGAGGAGGGAGGGTCGGTGCAGGACAGACCTACACGTAGATGATGGCGCAACCAGCAATTACAATGACGTCGACAGCAAATGCGCGATCGGCCGAAGAAGGAAATTAGTCGGTCATTTGTAATACAAATTGCGCAGTTGGCGGGAAACGCAGGCGGCAGAGACGCCGTTGGCAGCCTGCCAGGACGCCCGTCAATGGACGAACGCCGCATAGGGCTTCAGAATTCTGATGACGTCCTTCCCAGTTGGACCCGTCTAGGGGGGGGGGTGGTTGTGATGGACGCTGTCGATCGTTGGAGCCCTGGGCCTGCGAAACCCGCCAGATGCAGATGGGAGTACAAAAAATGCCAGGATGATGATTAGAGAATGTCCCCCCCCCATCTAGCCAGCAGCCGGCAATTGATGTCCAATGAGGCAGCAGGAAGGAAATCGACTGGATATAAACGAAAACATGAGCTACAAAAACAGCTACAAAACGGACACAAACATACACACGTTCACACCATTTCCTGTCCATGCACTTTAATAGACTTCCCTATACAAAAACAGCTACAAAACTGACACAAGTTCACATCATTTCCTGCGCACGTGTTTTAATAGCCTTCCCTGCATCAAAAATTTTCATGGCTTCTACCGTCATCACAATTTAAATGCTTTGGCCTTCCATGCACAATTTTATAGCTTGTGCATGTATGATCAAATTAAAATCTATATATCTTTAACCCACAATTCCAATCACTTTTGGTCTAAATTACCAGTTTTAATAGCTTTGGTCTTACATTCTCATTTTATATCTTCGCTACTGCATGCAGAACTTCAGAGAGTAAAAAAGCAATATGGAGTATTAGAGGAAGAAGAGCAGAGAATGAAAGAGAAGACACCTTGTTCAATATTGATTGAACCAACAGAAGTGAGGAACACACCATCAAGGAACACAACACACCAAACAGAAATTGATCAAAGAACGCAAAGTACAACAAGTCTATGCAACTGCACGATCGAACGAAAGACCAGAAAAAAGAAGTGAAAGGAAAGACAGAGACAAAGAGAGGCAAAGAGGATTAGATGGACAAAGGAGAAATGAAGATAGAGAAAGACCAAAATCAAAGGGGACGACTGCTGAGGTGAAAAACATGAGATGAGTGACAGAAAACGTTGAGGATAGGGAAATAGACATATATTCATGTTTAATTATTAATTCAAACTGACACACCGCTGTATGATTACAATTGGTAGTATGAACGGATGATCACTAGTTATTACAGGAGTCGAATTTTAATAATAATAATAATAATAATAATAATAAGATGATTTGTATAGCGCCATAGCTCAGCCGAGGCCGAAGGAAAGGGCGCTGTACATGAGTTCAAAGTTACTGGCAGTCATATGATTGTTTTGACTGTATGGCAGCCATGCAAGGCGCCCATCTGTCCTACTGCTCATTTTACCAATGCCACCTAGCGAAAGGAAGGCTGAGTGGATCTTTGGGAGGGTAGCGGGAATCGATCCTGCGTCTATGCTGATCTTCTGCTCTTCGAGCCGGAGTGTGACCATTCACCTAAACCCCTCCCTCAAATAGATACGAGAGACAGAGGAGGATCTTAGTGAATAGCAACAGAAGCACGATGAGAGGAATAGAGATGGGGAGAACACGTGGATGAAACGGATGCCTGCTGGAGAAGCGGAATTTTGTGGGTCTGTTGGGACTTGCATGGAATGATAAGTGTAAGCACATAGGTGTCTGGCTGGAGCAGCGTCTGTGGATACACACACACAGAAGTGATTACATAAGGCTACGTCCTCTCCTCCCCCCACCCCCCAATGCCTCTTCAAATGTTCTCATATCTTCAGCAGGACCAGCACACACCTGGTTAGCTCCGGCCAAACGCCACCTACAGTTAAAGGGTCTATTGCGCCCAGGCACCGAGGTTAACGCATAGCAGGCACCACTCTTCACTCTTTCTATGTCCAAGTTATTCACACTTAAAGGGTTAACGCAGCACCCCCCCCCACACACACACTCTAAGTAAATACTTGCAAGCTAGATGGTGAAATGTTGCATGGCAAATGTTCACCACTCTTCCCGCCAAACAGACCGGATGGTCAGTGACCAGGAAGCCGTGTAAGAGCCTGGCCTAGTGGCATTGAGAGTGGGGTGGAAAACGAGACCTGCATAGAGGCTGCCTGACCTTGAGCCCCACGGACCATTTGCCAAGCGTAATAGGAAATTCGACACGAGGCTTTCGATGGGCTGCCGGTCCAGACACAGCATCCACAGCCATATTGCTCAGGCAGCCAGAGCAAATGCTATAGCAGCTGCCAAGCGCCGCAAAGCCACAATGGCTCAAGTGGAAAGCAAACACAAGAGAAGCCAAAGTGAAAACAAGATTAACGCTTCACCAGATCCTATTCAACCTAGATGCAATCACCATGGTTACCGTAAAGCTGCCCGAAGTTTCTTCACTAATACAAGCGATTATCATTATTATCATACAGTAATGATGATCATGACGACCAGCGTTTTGAACAGACCATAGGGTACATACTTGCATGCATATATATTAAAACACATATCATGTCAATTATTCATGATTCATCAAGCATGATGATGCTGATGATGACCCTCTTGTCATGACAATGATGAAAGTGATGATGATGATTATGATGATGATGATGATGATGATGTATGACAATGTTAACCAACAACCTGCATGATGATGGTAATGATGGCGATAAAGCTGGTAACAATGATGATGCATGAATACGCTGATGATGGCAATGATGTTGCCGTTGATGATGATGTATGACAATGACTGATAAATGATGACGACAACAACGATGCTGATGTTAGGATTAGAAAAGCCAGCCAAATGCTGTTGGAATTCATTTCGACATATCTTCCAGGTGGCTGATCTGCTCAGTCTGCTGGCCTGCCTTTGTCCCTGAGGCAGAGCCTCTTCTAAAATTCTCTGAACTGCCCCAGAAGCAGACAAAGGACTTTCTAGAATGGGTCATCATTCTCTCCCACGGTATCTCAGCCCACCACCCACTTGTCTTACCCACAACGTCTCCATTCATTTCTGTCCGTCTGTGTATCTGTTATCTGTTTGTGTGTCGGTCTGTGTCCGTCTTTGTGTCTGTCTGTGTCTGTCTGTGTCATGTCTCTCTCTCTGTCTCTTTTCCTATCCACGCATGCACCACACAGTCTGAACGCCTGCATCTGCTACTTAATCCAGACGGAAACCATTAAGACGAGATTGTTAAATAAATAAAACCAGTCTAGCGCAGACTAAAATTATATACATGCATTATATTGCGTCACGGCAATAATATCATATTCAAGTTCGGCAGTGGTAGTGGTCGTTTTCGAGGAAAAGAAGCAATGTAATCATCCAATGGCTTGACTCCATGAAGTAACACTGCAGCAGGTCTCTTATGATGGCACAAGATAAATCAATTGTTTCTAATTATATTACCACATATATTACAAGACTATTGGGCTAGAAATATATTGCTAAGCAACATCGTGAGCAGGAGCACGTAGCCCTGAAGTGTACTGATCAAAAACTACCAAGCTTCCAATGTGTTTACTTGGCTGCAGCAGAAGCCCAGAATGACGGTCCTACTTACTTATGATGTTTCATTATAGGCAATTCGCGAAATAATTCATGCAGCAGGCCGTGCAAATAAGAAACGGCACCAGATGTTTCAGAGCTGAGGGGCAGCAACAGCGGCCCTTATCCCCACCCATCATCTCCCCTCTCCATCTCCCCTCTCTCCTTCTCCTGACTCAGCCTTCATGAACATTTCATGCGCTGCCCAGAGCAGATGTACAGGCCTGGTCTGTTCCGTCACGCTACCTCTGCTCACATTCCAGATGTGGTCCGGTGACTCCAGCACGTGCAACTCTTTCTCAATCCCTCACGTCTCTCCCTAAGGCTTCATCTATTCAGGAGGCTAAGGTTGTTAGGTTTAAAAAAACAATTGAAATTCTATTTACTCTAGCACTTGTACTGACAACTGACTCTGTAAAGCATACTGTACGGAAGTAGCTCGCTTTTGACAATGCTATAGAAATGATCATAATTACAATTGCCATTGTTTATTTATTTTGTGGGAGAAAGAGACAAAAGAGCAAGTCTAATGATTGTACACTGTAAAGTGAATGTTTGTTAATAAAGATTAGACTCAACTCTCAAATTTATCTGCCTTTACCATCATTCTCTCTGGCTGAAAAATTCTCTCTGGCTGAAAATGTTTACTTGTTAGTGTGCTGAAAATTCTATCAATCAAGACTCTGGACTAGAATGCAAAAAGCTTGCTACCCTAGTTGTACATTTAGGAATTAGCTGGACAAGGCTTCCATCAATTCAACTGGTCACTCTCATGGACTAGTGGGCCACTACTGGCCTTCATTTGTAATACTGAATAAAGCTCTAGTCTTGAGACAAATATTAACAGCTCTTGACAAGGCAAGCTTAGTGAAGGTGCACAACACCAATTGATATATCTCCATGAAACCGAAGACATTTATCATCTTCTTCTTCACTGGTTCCTCACATCACTTGACTGCTCAACTGATGATTAATGAAATAGAGAAACTCACTGACTATTTCCAGTATAATTCTACATTTCTTTTATCATAGTATTCTTGCTCTGCTATATTAGAACTTCCTTGAATCACTGATGTTTGAAGTTAGGACGAGTACAGCACCAATAACACTGAAAAAATTAATCTTGTGCCATTAGACTGGCAGCTTGTCGTTAAAATATTCGAAAAATTTTCCTTGTACTGATGTTGGATGAAAACACATGAGAACGAAAGCGAAACCAGCCATGACCTCAGGTCATGCTACATCAACTAGACTAAAGTTCTTGCCGGTTTACAGTAAAAGCTTATCAAAAATTTTTACTATTTGGGTAAGATAGCTTAGCTTCGTCATCATCTATAATATTTTCAAAGTTATCTAACAAGAATCACCCACTGCCTGAGCCATTACACATTGTCGTCATGCTAGTAATCATGTAGCAACAAGCGCTCCAAACACTATGCCAGAGAGGATATTAATAAGATTAACGATTTTAATAAGCTATAATGTTAACCCTTAAAGGGTGAAATGGTTGAAGCCCCAAAATACCTGGTCAGAAAGCCAGAACAAGGTTAGAAATAATTGTCATACAAGGGGTTAAAACAAATAAATTGCAACCAACATCAAGACTTTTTAAGCTGGAGACTGGCCTTGAACTTTACGATCCTTTTATTGCAAGAGTATGTGCGCGTGCACGGGCACTCGAGTGTTTTGTTGGAGTAGGGACTTCCTGCCATGTAATTTCATCAACGCCATCTCCGGAAGACAAAGGCGTGGTCGTCTGGCCACACCTGTGCGCTGGCACGTGCTCCAGTTCCCTGGTCTGTCGCCCTCTCGTATCCACCCCAACACACACCGTTGTCTATCTATAGAAGCCGCTCAACCGGTCCGTCCCCAATGACTCATCTGTTGACAGGTGTGCTAATCGTATCATCTGCTACCTGTGAAAGGAGGCCCCGAGGCAGCACAAGAACTCATCTACAGGTAACACGTCTACGCAACTCACCTGCACATAGGCGAACCAGTAGTAATCATGCATACAATAAATATTACTTTTAATCACTTTACACCACAGTAACACACACACACACACACACACACATACTCTACTAATATTAATAATATTCCATAAAACAAAATAGCAAAGAATAAAGAATAAAGAATATCATCACAGTAACACACACTCTAATAACATTAATAATATTCTATAAAAAATAGTAAAGAATAAAGGATATCATCATTTCATGGAAGCAAGCCTGAGTCAAATTATATTAACAAAAAGTGTAATAATATCTGAAGGCTTGCCTTCCAGCTGCATGTCGCCACACACCCCAACACCAGAACAGAAACACATACCTCATCTAATATCTCCTCATATCTCCCCACACAATCTCCAAACCTAATCTCCAAGCATATTCTCTCAGATAAAATAAAACTTATATACAAATGCCTTAGCACTGTCTGCAAAACAGCACACTTTGTTAAAAAATTTCATAAGCTGGCAACAATACCCTAGGTTTCATCTAGAATCACCTGCTTGTCTACCTGCCTACCTGCCTGTTTGTCTGTCTGCCTGGTCATACCTGCCTCAGTTTCTGGACAACTAAACAGAGCAGCTGGACATGATGACAAGAAGGAAGCAGAATTCCAGTTAAATGATGCTACAGCCAAAAATATTTAATATTCCAGCTTTCCATTATGACTGCGATTAGGCTGCATTATGTAGCAATTTATTTACTGTATCTGTACAGAAATACTGTCATCATGACAGCACCCTCAGTCGATAGCACAAAGCACTGCCAGTCAATTGGGTCTCTTGCAAAATTTCCTGTAAGGAAACCAGAAAGCGAAGAACGGAAGGCTACAATTTCTATAGCATTGTGTAGCATGCCACTTAGACAACAGGAAAGAAGAATCAGACATATAAGATCCTGTTTTCATGTTAAATCTGACAGACAATAAGAAGCATCAGGATACTAGAACAAAGTATTTTTATAAAGTCATTTGCCATAGCTCAGTTTATTTTAGGGGATCTATCCTACATCCCCCAGCCATGTCACTTCAGAATTCACATCAAAATGTTTTGCCTATATATATATGGTCCTTTAGTATTGCTAAGACTACCAGTAATACCAGAATATGACAATGACTATTATTAAATTTTATAACTGTTGACGAAAATTCAAAAGTAGTTGTCAAGCAGTTGTGCATTCCTAGGCCTATATTATATATAAATGCAACCAGAAATTTTAATCCATAATGTCAGGGACACTGTAATAAAGTTATCCTACATTGATAAGACAGGGTAATGACTGTTTGCTATCATTTAATGAGTCATCTACTGTGCATGGCAATAACACAAATATAATATATTAACGGTGAGCATTTGAAATATAAAAGAACATGTGTAAGGTAAAGTGACATTCAATAACACTATAAGCCAATTCAATAAGCCTTATTAGAACTATACTACAGTGCAGTATCCAAAGCTATAATAGTATAGGCTCTAATACTATAACTGCATAATCATGCATTGATGTTACCTGCTGCGTTTTGACAGCTAGTTATGAAATAAACAAAAATACAATACAATACAACACAGTACAATAATACAATGCCATAATAATACAATGCAACTGTAATTTGATAAAATCCTCCTTACAAAGTTAAGAAGCGCACATTGGAGCCAGACAACCATTAGGAGCCATAAGTAAACTGGAAGAGGTAAGTTTTCCGTGTAGAGCAAAAGACAGTCTCGCTAAGAGAGTTGTGAACATAAGGATGTAGGAGTTCCAGCTCGAGGAACCAGCAATAGTGAAGGAACGCCAGCCCAAAACAAGAGGTGTACCAGGAACAATATACTTTCCAGCAGATGGTGACTGAAGAGAGGAAGTATAGAGGATGAACAGCAGAGCCTTGGAACAGAACCATGTGGGACAACAAAGAGCACAAAGGGATGGATGATATGAGGGAGCTGATGGAAACGACATCCTGAGTTCGATTAGAGAAGTAAAATACAAATCAATTGAGAATAGTACTAGAGATGCCAACGTTCATAATGTCAGCTATTAGGAAATTTAAATAACTACCATAATTGCTTTCATTTTCTGTGCGTGTCCAATTAAATAATTTTGTCTCAATTACGGTACGAAAGACTAAAGAGAAATGAGAAAGGGAGTCACATGACGTCCATAAAAGCTGGCAAATGGAAAACAAAATCAGAAGGAGGAGGAACGTGTGAATGGCATATTTGTCCTGACAAAACCAAATTCGACTCCAGTGACCAAATAAAAATCTTTGCCTCTTGCGCAGGGCTTGTGCCAGGCGAGTTGCTGATGGAAGCATATTAGGCTTGCCGCCACGTGCCACTCCTATAACTCACTCTGGCAGCAATACCTACCCTTCAAAAATGTCTCAAAAGACCGACTCACTTTGGTTAATGCTTTGGTAACGGCTTTAGTAGATGCTTCGGTAAAGGCTCTAGCGCATACTTTGGTGAAGGCTCTAGTCACGCTTATGCGTAGATGGATTCGATGCGCCGGTATAAGCTTTGGTGCTTGCTTTGGTGAATGTTTTTAGAAATGTTTTGGCTGAAGTCAGCATATTAGATCAAAGATAGTGCATCAGAACCTTCATATAACTGACCCAGCTGAGTCTAGTATCATGTTTAGTATCGGTTTCTATAAAGCGGATCCAGCACCTCATGCTTTTAAAATCACATGAATTGGAAAACCATTCGGAATCAAATTGCATAGAAAATCAGAACCGACTGACCAACTCAAAAAATTTGACGACTTAATACACAACTTTCATTTTTGTTCCCTGACACAGGCACTGAAGCAGGTCGAGAGCGCTGCTGATTTTTGAGCAGCGCTATATAAATGTT
>JACEVL010000388.1:1351559-1419059 GCA_020284085.1 Aporrectodea caliginosa | reverse complement strand
TGATTTCATTTTGGGCAGACTAGACCCGACAGGGCATACCCCGTACAGGCCCTACCTCGATCAATTGACCACTTGTATATATATAACCGAGCTGTGGGTCGAATAATTTGTGTATACGAAAGCCAGCTAAGCTGGCTAGAGGTCATACCTGTACTTCTAGAATGTATACAAGTTGTTCCAATTATCCAAATTTACCCCCCATCCACTCATATTACTATGGAGTTCATTGCTATGAAGATACTTACAGGGTTGAGAAACAAGTCTGTAGTTTCTATATGCGATTAGATTGCCATGAACAAATACGAACTTACTATTGTGGTAGATGGCGATCAAGAGGAAGCCATACGGGCATTTTTTGCTCACAACAACTGGAATTTTGAAAAAATTGGTAATTATGAAGACGATGCGTATATATATATATATATATACGCATCGTATATATATATACGCATCGTATATATATATATACGCATCGTATATATATATATATATATATATATATACGCATAAATTTGGATAATTGGAACAACTTGTATACATTCTAGAAGTACAGGTATGACCTCTAGCCACGTATACACAAATTATTCGACCCACAGCTCGGTTATATATATACAAGTGGTCAATTGATCGAGGTAGGGCCTGTACGGGGTATGCCCTGTCGGGTCTAGTCTGCCCAAAATGAAATCAACGCCCATTGGCCGACAGATGCTTACTTGAACCGCCTACAGTCGTTGGTCACTTCATTCTACGAGGGAAACCGCCAAACCTAAAACCTTGGCCTTTAACTGAAACCGTGTTTAACGAGCCTTTGTGTACGGAGGGCGTGAGCGAGTCAAGGGTGGAGGAGAGAGAGAGGGGCCGATGAAAGCGTAGTGGTGATGATGGTGTCCCCTCTATTTTTACCTGACGCATGCAAATAAAAATAGACCTTTGAGCCGAGCAGAATACAGGGATATAATCAGCACTGACTCAACGATATCACATGACGACGAGGTGGCGTGATGCTAAATTATTCATGAGAGGCGGGGCCTCGCCGGAGCGCAGGCCGAACGCCGTCTGACGCCGCGCACAACAAGAGACCGCAATAATGGATTTTTCAGGACACCCGAGCCAGTCTCATGCAAGGCCGACGTTAGGAGACGTTGTTTACCCATTGTATTAATGGCCAGCCTTGTAATCTCAAGTCCCTCTTGTGACGGCCTCTAAACTCACCCGTCCCGCACGCCGTTCCCCCCTCCGTTCCCCGTTAAGACGTCAAAGGCCAACGGTAATCTCTGAAAAATATTGCCCAAATGTCCCGGGGTCATTCAGAGGTCACTGCGCAGAAAATCCAGGTCTTTTTTCAAGCAATTTATTACTACAACGACCTATATATATATACACACACAAACACACACACACACACACATACACATCCACCCACACGCACACACGCACACACCGACATAAAAACACACCAACACAAAAACACACACCGACACACACACACACCGACACACACACACACACACGCACACACCAACACAAACACACACACGGACAGACACACACACACACACCGACACACACACACACATACACAAACCCACACACATATACATACACACAATATGGTCCGTGCCGCCTGAATTTACAATGGCTAGGTCAAAGTTCAAAGGATCGGCCACTTAAGGTAACCGTAATCTTTCTTAATGTGGATGAGTTCTTTTTCAAAGGCCTTGCTAATGGGTTAGAGGGCCCAACAACAGCTGTCAGTTCCCATGGTCCACAAGAATCTGAATCTTAAGCACGCTATCACAAGCAAGTCAGAAACTTAGTTCAGGCTAAATCAAACTAAAATACCAGAGTACATGATAAGAATAGGAGCATTCAATCCACCTCAAAAAGTAGCCATGGTACAAAGCTTTAGTAACTTCATATTCTTGGTTGAGGAGGATTGGCAGCCAGCTCACACTCACCCCATGATATCCACTGACAGTGTACAGTCTGTGTACTCATTCTATAGCCAAGTTCACTAAGGCACACTAGCGCAACAGAATATTTGAATATCTGGTGGGGAACAGAGTAACAGATTTAAACGTCCACCACACTATTTCAACCTGTTGGGGTTAACAGGTCAGTACAGTAACCATTAGACTATCAAAGTTCACTGTCACCCAAAGTTCAGGCCCAGAAAAGACAGACAGACTGGCTAGAACATGGTAAATAGAAGACTCCATCCAGTGTGGGTAGGGAGGTACATAATGTAACAGGGAGAATAACATCAGTTACCGAAGACATGGTCCTTCAGTGCAGAGATTTTTGGCTAAGTGGAAAGAGACAAGAGAAACCTAACAACTGCCAACCTTTGTTTCCAGGCTGCATGATTCCACAAGAAAACGTTGACTTAACAAGACACAAATCACACAACGGAGACAAAAAACTCAAGGAAGTAACAGGAATCACCAAGCGGAAATTCCACAATAATATATTGGTGAAGGTCTCCAATCTCCATAAATAAATTCAGTGTACCATCTTAATATATAGCAAGAAATATGAGAGGCATCCTGATTATTGCACAGGCCATAATTATGTACGGTACCCACACAGTTACGTAAAGCAAACACATGTATGGACTTGTGTGCACACATGGGATATAGATAACAAGTGATATATTTATATCACATACAACTTCTCATCTGTAAAAAGGTTTTGTTCAACTGCGGTTATACAGTTGCTCGCGCTTCTGGGAGTGCTTCTGAAAGGTTATTGCTGGGATAAGCGCTTTATAAATGGTCAAATACAATACAATACAATACAACATCGATCAGCGTTGGTTCAGCAAAATGGAGAACTTCATACGAAAGGCATTTCCACCTAATGGCATAACAGAAAGAAGAAACCAGTCATCACCACCTTCACAGTCACGCTTTTTGCAACAATCTACGTGGGAATACAGTCACAATAACAAATGTCTAATTAATATAAAGTAACTGAATATTTATTACCTGAGTTTAGACCAACAGCAATGGCAACAATACAACTAATGATAATCAGAGTATGGTAGTAGTTGGCATGTGCAACATTAAATGTCTAGATATATACATACATACAATAATAATAAGTTGTGCATAGTACTGTAGCGCAGTGGATGCCAAAGGAAGGGGAGTTGTACACGAATTCCAATAAATCAGCTGAGGTGATGCAAAGAATTGTCAAGTCTTGAGTCACTACTTCAATTTAAGAAAGACTCACATATAGCAGGGTCATCAACAATTCTCTCTGCATTATATATGTAGTAGTATACAGAGCGGACTTAAATGATGTCAGAGTCCCATGTTCTGATGAGAGGTCATTAAACTGCTGATCAAAAAAGGCACAGGCCTGGTTTGCCCCATCCACTACTCATTAAAGCATTATATGAAAACAACAATCCAACATTCATTCATTCATTCATTCATTCATTCATTCATTCATTCATTCACTTACTCATTCACTCACTAATATAGTACCCCTTCAAGATATCTATTCAGGGGCACTCCTAGCCAAGCTTATAACAGTCTTAGAACTACAAATGTTCAATTACAATTACAATTCTAGTGGTAGTGAAAGGTGTACATAGAGTCCATGACCAGAAGGACATGCACATCCAGAGGGAGGCTGTTGCAAGTACATAACCCAACCACTGAAAAGGTAGGTCATTGCATTTTGAAGCTATATTTAAACACACACACACACACACGCACACACACACACACACACACACACACATATATATATATCATATATACTACCCAAATCTACAATTTAAAATAACGCTTGAACCATTTCCATGGTATTCTTACATTTTCCATATATTATGTGGAGATGATCAAACACGAACAGCCAGAACTGGACTAAGACTCAAGCAAATGGAAAATCAATACATGGCCCAAAACAGTTCAGTCCGTGATAGAAATCTAATCAATACTACACACAGTTCCGCTTTAGCTTATTGATCTCTGATATCACAGAACCATTTCTGTATCGTCCATCAGTCCAATTCTGCGCCCGTTAGCAAAAACCAGACCATTGCAGCCAGCCACGATAATAAAACAGATTGAAATACCATTACCACTGGTACCATTATCAAATGTTCTGAACAAGCAGGCCCGTAAGTAGGTATCGACATATGTATTCACATATGTGCATGACATTTAATTTAGTAACCTTTAAGTATAGATCTGTCAAAAGTGCTGACTGTCACTACTATATATATACCCTGGTTCAAACCTGACCATGATACAGAATTGGCAATTCATCAATTGCTGAGTTATGCAACCCAAATAGAAACATGTTTGCTAAACTGTGGATTACCTCTACCAAATGCCCCTATGAATTTAAGATAGACACACAAGACATTTCGATTCATCAAATATTTGAATAGATCGTTGCAATTCAATCCATACCATATACATCGGAATCTCCACATTGCACTGCCTTTTGAAGACAAATCAAAGAACAATCTTACAATGATGAGCTGTGTTATCATGAGGTCATATCATAGAGCTCAGCTAACTTTGAAATCCATATCCCTGATCCCACATTATATCCGACTTCATTTTATAATCAAGCATGTTAAAGCAAGGCTTTTGGTACATCTATCAGGCATTTTTAAATCTATAGTTCAGTTATCTATTATCTAGCACAACCAGCTAAAATGGCAAAGCATTAATCGATGGAGCTGAAGACTCAAAACGATACACTCAATAATCAATGTGAACTCTCTAGCAATCACCTACCATGTCAAAGCCTGGGCCAACATATTATGTATCTGGATAGTAGATACCTGTATTTGTACAGTGCCTAATAATATAGCTGCACTACAGCTGATTGGGAGATGTGGGTCTTAACCAATACATCAGAAGCTCGGAAAATTGTTGTACTTACAGTAAATTACATCCTATGATAATTTGTCAAAAGAAAGCCCTGCTACAGAAATACAGAAATAATTAATAACTCTGAGGAACAGTTCACAGAGGTCATCATGGGCAGCTGATTTTTCATAAACCCTCTCCATCACAGCAATCGGATTCCTTAATCTGATTGATGGAAGATTCAAGCATACAGCCAAAGATAGATATCTAACGTATAGATATCCATTGATGTATGTAACCATTTGGGCTAGACTAGCAAGCTGCAGTCAGCAATATCCTGGCCTGATGAGAAAGTAGACTGCACACCCAAGCAAACACTTGACCAATACTTAGAATGTCAGAGTACAGTTTTCAATAGAATATCAGAAGGGTCAGTCCAGCCGGATCAGAATGCAAGAAAAACCCTTACTCATCATAGCAACATTCCTATCCAATGTCAGCTAGGCACTCTGCAATTCTAACCTTTACTTTAGCCCACTACTAACACACATGCACACACACTCGTGCACGTGCGCACACAAACACACCACATCTAGCATTCAGACAGAAATGATACAGACAAACAAAGACAGATAGAGAGTGAAAGAAAGACAGACACAAACAGCAAGATGGAGTCAGAAAGAAATATAGTGAAATACGACTAACGAGATAAAGGATAAACAAACCTTCATAAACCTGAAATATTGCTGTTACAATGTCCATGTGTGTATGTGCATTCAGAAGCTTCCGTATGTGTGCATATTGTTTGAGCGAGGTACATACATAAAAGATAGAGTAAATGTAAAACAGGACGATAAAAAAGTAGACAAGCGAAGCAATCAATCGATCAATGCAGAATGAAAAATGTGCATTTCTAGCAAATGACCGTCAATCCCAACTCTGCATCAACTAAAATGGAGAAAATAATTTTACATAGTAAAAAAGAAAGTCAATATATCACTTTTGAAATTCTTCAATTACAATTACACACATCAACCAGCTTAGTTTACTCGTGGTTAGCATTCTGGACTGTTAACCAAGAGGTTGGGGGTTCACATCCTCACCAGGGAAGAAATTTATTTCCACCAGCATCCTCTACGCTATACTGAGTACAATAACTGTATACTATCCGTGGGAAGATCAGACGGAGAGATAGAGGACCGTCCATCTGCCCTTGTATGCCAAGGTTGAGAAAAATGGAGTCGCTAACAATTCATACCTACGGCTGCCTTTCAGGCTAGCTTAACGGACTCCTCTTCTTCTTATTTATATCAATACTGCTTTCAAATCGTCTTGCCATCAGTAAATGTAATGTGGAAAAGGGACAGCCCTGCAATAGCGAATTATTTTATCCTTTAGGGCTGTCCTGTTGACGGCATCAGCAGATTAACTTTTGAAAATGACTGATTGTTAATTAATTGTGCTGTTGTTGAATCAATAAAAGGCTGATTGATTGATTGATTGAATTATAATGGTCATGACGACTGATTGTGTTGTACAGAAGTGGTTACCATGCTGGGATCCCCAATGAGGCTCCATGTTTGATAACCCATACACATTCAAGATATCTGTACTGGTGCTTTTCACACCCCAGATCAGGAAGCAGAGAGGGCAATCTCCAAGGCTGATGGCATTTAAAAAGTCACTCAACTGTTCTTATCCATGCCCAGCCCTCAAGGCAGGCTATGGAAGTTTCCTATCAATTGGGACACTTTGGTGGTTAAACTGAACTAAACAGATGGCACTTAGGTAGACCAAAACATAGATATTAAAGCATTGTCCAAAGAAACAATAGGTACAACCATTATGACATACCATGTCATCTACCATCATCAGATTCAGAAACATGGACTTCATCACTCTTCAGTATACATAGCCTGCAAATCAACATCCTGTCCATCCATATTCAGTCAATTATGAAAACCCATGGATGCACTGCATAACCTGAATATGGGTCAAATTAGGAAACGAAAATTTCCACTGAAACCAACGCAGTTACCCTTAAGTTTGTTAACCTCGCCAAGTCTATCCAAATACAAAAGTCCATTCTTTCACTATTGGCCTCTTCGGCCTATCATTCCGGAGGTTTCACTATTGTTATCAGAAATGCATTGTCTAAGTACTGGAACCTCAGCGAGTGCAAGGTAAACTGCAGCAAAACACGGCATGGTAATTATGGTAAGACAAAGATAGGTAAGGTCATTCTTAAATATCACTTGCTAATATTGGAAACTAGTGGGTGGAACACAGCTACCGGTGCCTTTTGAGATAAACACATGAACACACACCCACGGCCATGCGTGTGTGCGTGCGTGCGTGCGTGCGTGCACACACACACACACACACACCTATCTCTTGGCATGATCTCACCAGCAATGCTCTGTTTATTTAAAGATTTCTTTAATTCAAACACTCTTGCACCCAGAATCAGCGCAGCAGAATCCAAGGCCCAGCTAAGTGGTCCTGACCTCTAGTATAGCTCTTCCACCGGGCTATGTGCAGCCCAAGTTGCAGGAGTCAGTAATTCTCTACCTGACTCAGACAGTCTTTTTTGTTAGGCTTAAAAGGCACTACATAAATATCCAGCTGCATGCATAAACATTCAGAGAAATTCCCTGGTAGTCGGTAAACAAAAAGCACTTAACGGCATAACTCTAATGCTGCCCAGCTTCTCCTGGACTTTAAGCTTTAAATGTCACGGGTGCTGAATGATTGATTGGCCGACTTATTGATTGTTTGATTGAATTCCGGCATTGCTGGGACATCTGCAGCATTCAATATTGCTGTAACAGTACCAGGCAGAGTGCAGAGAATTAATTTACGAGCAGAACGAGATTTTCATTGATTGGCTGATTCATTAAATGATTTGAACAGCCAGTCACTAGTCAGCTATCTCATTACCCAAGACAATACCAGCCGCTACAGCATTCCCCAGAAGTGAATCGAGGACTTGACCAAGGACCAATGAGTGCTTCCATCTCCAGTGGAAATATAGTCCTAGCCATGTCCTATCTAAGGCAAACTGTATCAACCGAACCATGCACCCAGACAGTTCTGATAGTTGTCCAGAAACAGGATCAGCCTCATATAAAACTAGGGCAAGTGTAAAAAGACTACCATACGTTGTCTAACTCAGTGTCAAAGATATGACACAGAAGAGGCATAAAGATCACAAGATCTTAGCACCTTCACACTTTGGCTCTGACAAGTACTTATCCCTTGCTCTCTTTTCATATGGAACCAATTTAATCATTTTCATCCAAATGGATGCTAAACTGGCAAAGTCCAACAAAACACTTGGAATTAGCTTCCTCCCAATGCAAGGATCACAACTGGAATTCTTAAAACTAAGACACATTATACAAAGAAACAACATAGAGAGTTGGCAAACAGCCAATTTAATCTCAGACCATGAACAGTAAATTATAACATTAATGCTGATCCAATTCTAAAATCATTCTGTTTAATTATGGTTTGATGTTACGGAGGCCCCTCTGAAACTCTTCTCACAAATTTACGCTTAGTTTATTACTTCTTACCCATTTAACGACGAGCTGCATTGGTTTCTCATACATTTTAGTACATGCTCGTCGTTAAAGGGTTAAACCCACAAGCACTCTTAATGCTACGCATATAAGTATATAGTTCCATCAAGATATGATTTATCAGAACAAAATAACATTTTATCGCTTAACATTTCCAAAGCATGCACAAATCTGAAGAAAAATAACCGTTTGTTGACTAAGCAGACCAAGCCGCCAGTTGTTCAAATTTTTCTCTTGAGTGCTGTTAACTGTTTGGCGCAGAGAACTCAGTAGCACAGTCGATCAATTCTGTGAGAGCTGAAGTTATTTTACTGACTACATAGGAAGAAAGTGCTGTTCGTTGTGCTGTTGAATGCACTGAAGCGCCTGAAATGAAGGGAACTGGTCTGGAAAAGGGCCTGACAAAGATCTAAGACGCCGTTGCCAGGCAACAGGCACTGGGAGGAGGTTGTCTAGTGCCAAGAATGACTGAAATGCCCGAAAGACAATCAAGATAGAAAGCCACTTGTGTTGCACACTCCCTTCCTTCCTTCCATCCTTCCTTGCATCCATCCTTCCTTCCTTCTTTCCGGTGTTCCTCCCGCTTCCGGATGAAAAACAGATAAGGAATTCTAATAACCCTCTGGTCTGTCATTCAACAAACTAGCAAAACAGCAAATGCTAAATGCCACAGAATCATCAGCATGGCCAAAACCACACACACACACAAACACACACACACACACGTAAGTCCAAAGAATATATTCATAAAAGTGTGTGCGCGTGTGTACATGGTATAGTACTGAGCCTATGAATTGGATCTCTCTGCTTGCATTATGGAGAATAGGGGCACAAGTTGGGTTTGAGTTTCCCATGAGATGGGTCCTGTTTACAGAGACCTTGGGCAAGTTCTCTCACAATTGTTTTACAACTCATATTCAAATTAATGGACCTCACCAGCACATAATAAATTCAATTTATAGTGTATATACTTATATATTCATATAAATATATAAAGAACTGAAATGGCAAATACACATACCGGGTACTCAAAATATATATTTATCTAATACATACATTCATAAGAAATTAAATTTATAGCATATGCATTATATAATAGTGAGCAAGCAATAAATTAAATGTTATGTGCATCATATGTTTTATAACGCATTTGCATAAAATTTCATTTATGGTTTTTGACATAATAATTGTGTAACAGGCCACAGTTCCAACTAAAATTAACATAAAAAAGTGCACATGTCACATAGACAGAGTTGCAGTCAAAATTCTACAGCTATATTTTACATATGAAAATTCATTGCCACTAATATACATGTAGCTATTTTGAAGGGTTGAACACAAGAACATTTAAGAAATAAAAACTAAGCAATTGACCTCACATTCATTTACATATAGTAAATGCCTCAATGAGCAAACATTATATATATATATATATAACATTTTTTATATATGTAATATATATATATATATATATATATATATATATAAACTTTAAAGGCCAATGTTCAACACTCAGGTACATGACCAACACAGGCACATAGGCCAGCACCCACACACAACACTCACAAACACACACACAAACACACACACACACACACACACACACACACACAGATACACTTCTGCACAGAGGTTTTTCACAAGGTAGTGATAGGCAGTAGCCCATCCTAATATGATCTGTCACTAGATCAACCTTTAACCTTGAAAGGAAACCCACTGGTTGGCAGACTGACTAAGGGTTGTAAACTAAGCTATGGCACAGTAAAGAAAGAAAGACAGAAAGACTAAAATGAGAAGGGGCAAAGAAGGGAAAGAAACAGAGAAAGACTAACACTAAAAAGGGCACAGAAAAACTAAAAGCTCTATAATGTGGCTAAACCCATGGGTACTCTACTTATGGCTTCACCAAATATTATAAATAGGTCTACAAGAAATAATAACTAGAAGTATTAAAAAAAACACCCAGGTCAGTCCTAGTACACGCCAGGCAGCAATCATGGGAAGAACTTTCTCAGTGACCCTGTCCATAGAACCCCCATATAAGAGCCAGCATAGCCCTGTCAGGTAGAGTTCAAAGAAGCATCCTCAGCACTACAAGGCAAGCACTCAACAAAACATCACATCAGACATTTTTTACATGGTACAAATTTCAAATACTTGACAAGCCATTTATACAACATTTTTTGGTAAAATAATATCATATAGGATTTATATATATATATATATATATATATATATATATATATATGGGATGTACACCTCCAGAACTTGTGCTACTGATGTACATGCTAACATTTGCCTTAACCTAGCATCATATTTTTAAGATCGCACCATAGTCTAGTGGACTATCGACCTAGAGGTCTGAGGTTCAAATACTGCAGGGCAGAATTTTTTTCGACCCCCCACCTGTGCCCTCTGGAGAACTCAGCTAGAACGAGTGCACTGACCATACACTCCCAATGGGAATATCAGGCAACCATACAAGCAAGGACTGCCCAGCCCAACCGCCATCATGTTCTGAAGCTAGGAAAAGTGAAGCCACTAGCAGGTCATACCCCTGGCTGTCATACCCATGGCTAACTGTTGAGCTGCTCTTCTTCGCTTCTTCTATCTTCCATTCTCTTCTTCTACCTCTTCCGCTAACATCATCTTATTCCTCCAATTCCAAATCACTAGATCCGTCCTGTTAAGTCCATAGTGCGTGTAAGAAGTGTATTTGCACACGAACATAGGATTGCACATATATGAAGTGAGTCTGTATTTGTATATAAGTGCCATTGTAGGTCGACATTCAGAACATGAATTCAGAACATGAACGGATCTGCAGGAAATGCCCTAGGGACACTCACCCCAAAAAGAACAGATCTGTAAAATAAAACCATTAAGCAAGGGTCATTGCCCTAAGCCCTTTAACCCTTGCCAACAAATTAGCAATAGAGACATTAACCTGGCAACTACGGACTGTTCTGTGTCTATTTTAAGAGCTTTTAGACTTTCACCACAAGTCTTAAGCAAAAAGACCCTACACTAATATCCCACGTGCTTGCTTAATTAAGCCAAGGCTAAAGGACACAAATACCAGAAGCATCACAACAGCAGTCCTTAATACTCACATGCATTGTACCCAGTAATTAGCCCTCAGATATTATCAATTGTCTATTTCCCAGAAATAATTAATTGGACACTTTTCTGTGTTTCTTTGAACTAGTCTACTTAGTGCCCTGGTAGTAGGATTAGTTGGCAGGCAAATCATGCATCCGGTCTAGGTGATTATGGTGAAAGGGTCCTGGATCATTGCAACTACCATTGCCACTACCGTGGATGCAAAGGAAAGGCTAGCGTATGTGTCTGTGTGTGAGTGTATGTTCATGTATGCATGTACGCATGTATGTATGCAGCGTTTAAAGTGGGTGGGAACCCATGGGAACAGTGTTCCCACTGCTCTCGAAATTCTTTGATTGTGTTCCCACTGCACACAATGCAACGGAACTCCGGCAACACATGCGTTTCAATAAAACTCTTCTTCAGAGTTCCCACTGCTCACCCACACCACTTTAACCACTGTGTGCATGTGTATGTGTATGCATGTATGCATGTATGCATGCATGTATGTATGTATGTATGTATGTATGCATGGATGTATCTGGGCTTTTATGGACCGCATTTGCACAATCTCTCAAAAGTGCCGTAAACAGCCCTTGTTAACAAAGGGTTTCTTCCAAACTGCAGTAATTATCTAGTCATTACAAATTTAGAACTTGGCCTAACACACAAAGTGGTGGCTTGCAATGGAGAAGACCCCATCACCGTCGGTGGTCCTGTCCATTTCGGTGCCCACTGAGATTTCACCCAAGGCGTTGCTGACCTAGTTTTCTACTCAAATACGTTCCTGCTGAGTTAACAACCAACCATGGCGAATTAATAATAATAATAATATAATAATAATAATAATGACAATTTATATGGCGCCGTAACGCGGCCATACCGCTACAAGGGTATGTAGGTCGGATTACAGTCAACTTTCCAACACTGCATGTACATTCTTCTGTACCTGCCTCAATGCTTGAACAGGTTCTTAAATTTAGGTCATACACATTTTACACTACACTATATTACACTAACAGAATCAAAGTATTCAACTAAATGTAATGACCGTTACAGTCTTGCTATGGATGGAATTGAGCAAGGGCCACAAGTGATCTGTGTGTTTTAACTGTGCCTTGCCACTAGACATGCGAATACCTGATAAGTGGGTTAAATAAGTGCATAAAATCTTTAGTTTTCATAACCCTATATGGTAGGTAACCAGTTACCAGTGAAAGAAAGGCAATGCAATGGCAATGCAGTGTTCTTTGAACCCTGGCAAGTAAGTGGCTTGCGTAAAGCCGAGGGCAGAGCGGAAGTCGTAAAAGCCCTGGAAAAAGCCATCTTTTCTCATCATAACATCCATTTCGACAACAACGGTGGATTATATACGATTGCGTTTCGGAACTCCGTCGGGCAATCAGGCAATGGCATCTTAAAAGATTCGCATTTTCAAGGGTTTACAGGGCGACCACTGGTATTCACAGCCCACGATTCTGGACCTATAAAAGTGGGATAGGTTTACAACATGCACATGACTGATGCCAGTTCTGAAGTGGGGAAATAGAGCATTACGGGTGGACGACGGCCGTTCGCTCCGCTCCGCCTAGCAAGCAGCACGCGCCACAGCTAAGGTTTTAAAAAGAGAGATATTGATTGTACCCGGAACCGCCCGGTGCGCTCTAGCGCCGAGTCCGGACAAGACCGGTGGGCCGAATTGACAGGGCTCCACCCACCCTACGCAACGTCCGCTGGTGGTGCCGTCGACAGGGCGATGGACGACCGAAGGAGAGAACCGTCGTTGGCAAAGGAGAAGCCTATCGATTGCATCACCAACATCCATATCGCTGCGTTCCTGGTTACCATTCGAGAATACACCCCAAGCTCAACATCATCCATCCCCATCGACCGATATGAGGAGGACGCCTTCGAACACCCAATTCCTGCCCGTTAACAAGGCAAAAAATTCCGAAACTCAGACGCACTTCCCTGCATGGCACTCCTACTTAAGCCACTGCTGGAAAATCACTAACAACAATGAGCAGATCTCTATTGTGTTATTGACTGATGTGTTACCATTAAACAGTGGTGCTACACAAACAAAGAATAGCAGATCTTTTACAATTACAATGATCAAACTATACTAGCTGCAGTGTAATGTAACATGCAATTTGTGTTCCCTTTCAAAGTCATGAACATCACATGTATTAGGTTTCTTCATGGAAAGTTTACATAATCAACATGAAAATCATAAGTGTATAGCACACAAACTTCCGTGTTTTTACAAGTGGCCCAGAATACTCATATACACACAGTGTCTGCTAAGAAAGCACACTTCCTTTAAAACCTATATCCAGACACACTGGACCGCTTACCAAGTTACCATAGAAGGTAGCACAACTTCCGGGCTGCAAGCCACACCAGCTTTATATTTGTATCGCACAGTGCATGTCAGTCAAGAGCAATCTACCCAAGTGTCTGCCGTTGCCAGACACGATTATTACTATTAATTAGTAATTTCTGTAGCACCAGTTTATAATTCACAAGGCATCAACCACATGGTGCTGCAATAGCAAGCCGCAATCAGACCTGTCTTAGTTGACTGATCCAGAAGATCCGTGCACAAAGCCAGAGAGGCATCCTCTGTGGAAAAGCAATTTGAAAGAGTAAGTCTGAAATGTATGTGTGCTGCAGCTGAATAAAAATTATGCTGTAAGTCATCTTGTTTTGCAGGCGAATGATGCAGTCTGAGCAATGGCTGACACGTCGCTCGTCACATTTTGACGTTTTAAGCAGAAATATAACCATGACTGACGTATGACTTCCTGATGAACAGAATCTGAGAAAAACATGAACCAGCTGCCAACAAATCAGGCAGGTCTGCCTGAAATCTGTCCACAGCTGGCCTAGGAGGTCAAGGTCACAACACCCTATTCTCATTGGGGCTTTCAATGGTCTTGTCTAGTAAGCAGGGAAGTGGGCCAATGTCATGTCATGTCCTAACCCCTCTAGAGCCCACTACATAGTGCAACCCACAGTGTACTCATGGGAGTACCTGGGAGGTGTTTGTGTCTGTCTGTCTGTCTGTCTGTCTGGCTGTCTGTATGAAGTACTTCTGTGTATAAAGATAAGGATTGTATGTGTGACCTGCATGTGTGCATGTGTTTGTGTGTATGTGAGTGAGAGAGAGAGAGAGAGACAGACAGACAGACCGACAGAAACAGACAGACAGAAACAGACAGACAGAGATAGACAGATACAGACAGACGAACAGACAGAAACAGACAGAGATGCAGAGAGAGACAATTGGTAATCAGTGTTTATAGATAGGAAAACTATTTTAACATTTCACACCAGGTGTGCACTGTGACAGGTCATCAAGTATAAGCTTAATACTGAGAATCACAGAATGAAACCCAGATGACATTTATTTACAAGGCACAGAAAGCATTCTAACTTCTGGAAGAATGAGACAGACTTAGGCCACCCACATATTTGGCCATATCCTTTGGTCTAATGACCCAATAAAAGTCCATATACAGTGTGGACTCATTTAAATACTCCTAGTTAAGTGACATTCTGCTTAACAAGAAGTGGTGCAAGTCTCCCAAAGCTATTCACTTAACATGGGGTACCCCGTAACAACAACTGCAGTGCACTACTAAATACTGACTTTTCAGCATTATTCCTTAACAAGGGCCTGGTTTACATTCTCTGTCATGAACCATGTCCCTAATGACTACTCATTAACCAGTTCACACTGTAGTAGGCGCTGACGAGTGTAGGACATTTCCCCCTGGACATTTCCCCCTGGACATTTCCCCAGGACATTTCCCCCTGGACATTCCCCCACCCTAGGACATTTCCCCCCCCCATAAGCCCCCTAAATTGAAATAAGTCTGCTTCTTATATGCACCCATTCTTTCGCGCTTGTTTGATAAACGAAGGTAAGGCCTAGGTATTGAAAGAAGGGATTGGAAGGTAGCCTACGCCCAGCAGGTCTTTGATGATGCCGTCAAGGCATTCGTTATTGAACGTAAGGTACGAACACTATTTGTTCAATTGGTAAACTTGCGCTTTAGGGGTCCCAATTTTGAAGATTTTCTAATGACAACACAAACCCTAACCCTGACCCTAACCGACCCTCACGACGCTTAACCTGACCCTAACCGACCCTCACGACGCCATTAGTCCTAAACTTCTTCCATTCAAATAGAGTTTCGATATTTCTAACTTCGCACTTGACTTCGATTCAGGGCTTGACTTGTATGGACAATTAAAGAGGTATGTACAGAAGGGGGGAAATGTCCGGGGGGAAAATGTCCTAGTCGAAATCGGGGGAAACGTCCGAGGGGGGAAATGTCCAGGGGGGAAATGTCCAGGGGGGAAATGTCCAGGGGGGAAATGTCCGTTCCCCGCGCTGACTGCCCAAGGGTCTGGTCTAGAAGGTCCCAGAAGGTTTTCACTCATTTTATTTGGGTCACCTCTAGGACAGGTAATAAATGAAAGGTCCTGAAAGGCCATAAAGGTAAATGCAACTCTAAGCCTCCCAGCTATGCACACACATGCACACACACATGCACACACACAAACACACACACACACACAGAGCTTGAATGGTCCAATTGTCCTAGCAGATGGCCACTTGACTTACATAGACAGTCCCATCTGCCAGGCCAAGATAACCAGCCGCTGTATTCTCACTCATGAATATTTCATAGCATGAGTAATTCCAGTATCAGGGATAATTCACCTCATGAATAATTATGAACCAGAAGCTATTGGGCCAGGTCGTTGGACTCCATTCAACATTACTGAACAATATACCTTTGTCAAAAGTTTTAGTGGAGTATGACCAAAACAAAAAACGTTTCAACAACGGCCTCCATTCCTGACCCCTAATTGTAATAATCTGATATAAATTACATAATGCTGTTATTGCAAGATTAAATAGATCAATCGATAATGGTTTAAAATGAAAGCTCCTGGATCGACATGGTCTGTCAGGAGGTCTGAAAAGGCATTCCTTTCACACTTTAACGCTGAGAGTGTACTATAAGTGACTGGGAAACCAATGCAGCTCATCATTACAGTGTTAATGCTGCTACTATACTAAAAGCATCAACCAAGAGTAAAGTCCTCACTCCTCAGCCAGAACATTTAATGTGCCAGAAAGTCAGAGTTTTGGGCTGGACTACCTGCTGTGCTTAGCCATCGCCATACATAATGGACACTAGCTCAGTGGCACTATAGATATTTGACAGGCAATCAAACAGTTTTATCAGATTAAAAATTATTATCATACTTTATTTATCTAATAAATGAACCTAAGTGTATTTATTTCCAATCCAATACGAGACATTACTTTAAAAGTTAAGTACCATTTAAATGAAAATTATAGTATAAAATGGGTTAAACCTTGTGATTCCACATATCTATTAACAAAGGCTTGATGCGTGATGGATCACGCCTACATCTGTATACAATGATGTAATTAAGAAAGGATCATAAATATGTCTAAACCCTTATTTCTATCTGTTTACAAAAAGTGTTCCTATTTGAAGGGTTAAACCCATATCTATATATGAACCAACATCTGTAATCAGCTGAATGTTATCAACTCAAAATATCTTCTTGATATTGACCTAATTATGGCTTGGTTTTGATGGGTCATCAGTTGATGCCTCATGCATTTGACGTTGGCCTGATAGACGTTAATAATAATAATAACTAGATGTTTGCCCGTCATTAGACGGTTAAAACAATTTGAAAATGCCAAGAGATGCGTGGTCACGTGATATGTGGTTCTCATAAGTTCTCTCCCTCTCCCTCCATACCTACAACCGTCTGTCCATATCTCCCCTCCCTCCCTCCATCCCTCTCTTCCTCTCTACCTCCAACCCTCCATCTATTCGCCTGTGTTGTGTAAGATAGTGGTGTCACCCCATCGAAGTGACTGGTACTCATCCTGGTATGCCGGATATGCGTAACCGGAATGTTGACTTCATGAAGGACATTTCTATTATATTAATAATAATAACGTCAAGACTGCCCAATTGGGGGGTCGGGGGGGAGCGATCGTCACAACACTAATCCTAGATTATGTTAACAGTCGTTTCTCTAAATATTGCGCAACACTTGATGGTGATGATGATAATAATAATAATAAATTAATTAATGATTTGGATATGTAAATGGTTAACTGGTACAGTGTGGTCTCATTTATGTGCTCCTGGTTTATGCACCATTCCGCTTAATGCAAAGCAGTGTTATGTCCCCAAAGCTTAACACGCCAGTCTGGTCAACGCTCTGTACAAGAACTGCATTGTACTGCTACATGTTGACCTTTTCAACATTATCCCTTTTTACATGCAGAATGATTTACATATGGCACCACAAGGCATGCTCCCTCTGCCACGACTTTGCATTAATCAGTTCAAAATGCACTTCTATTACCATTTCCTTGGACACTTTGAGGGGGATTTAGTTAGCATTATTTTTAATTACTAAAAATGCATAGAGATTTTAGTGCTAAACCAGCCCAAAAAACTTAAGTAAATGTGAACAGTTAATTTTCAAAATTGGTTTCATTATAATGCTTCACCCTGTAAGAGAGTGGTCTAGTACACACTTTTCTGGTTCTCTGTTCACTCACTCTTTCTAGTGTAGAGACTGGTTCTGGCTTGTAAGGGGTTAACTGAGGGAGGAACCAATCGAACGTAACAGTGCCTGTCTAATTGACTGCGGAGTCATTGAGTGCAGAATTTAGCCCGACGGACAAGATTCAACAAGGACAGATGGCAGGAAAAGAGGGAGGGAGGGACCGTGGGAGGAAGAGCGGGAGCGAGGGAGGGCAGCCAGGCCGTGATTAGTCACTGCTGGAAAAGGGCGAGGGTATCCTGAAAGTGCAGTCGTTCGCTTTTCGTCACCCAAAGGCTATTACTAGCAGCAGAACTCAATTGTGTCATAAAACTAGATTTCAGAGTATTAACCAGTAAATAACCCTGCAAAATTTTTAGGATTTCATTTGGCACTGAGATTAATGCAGTTGAGCCATACTGTAAGAAAATAAAAAAATCACATCACCAGCAAAGGCAATGAATTGATACTTCTTGGACGGGTGTAGGACATTGTCCCCCCTGGACATTGTCCCCCGGACATTGTCCCCCCTGGACATTGTCCCCCCAGGGTAGGACATTGTCCCCCCTCCAGTCTAAGATATAATCGTATAATATTCTTGCGGAAATGCAGGAAAATGCTGAAAATAATTGTTGGCCTAAATTGTTAGCCTAAATGGAAGTTTGATTTAGATTTTCTAATGACAACACAAACCCTAACCCTGACCCTAACCGACCCTCACGACGCTTAACCTGACCCTAACCGACCCTCACGACGCCATTAGTGCTAAACTTCTTCCATTGAACTAGGCTGGTTATAATACATACTCCCCTCGAATATGGGTGTCATTATTCGGGACCCCTAAAGCGCAAGTTTACCCAAAAACGGCAACTAAGGTTTATCAATGACATGCAGACTATAGGCTATTTTACGGGTGTAGGACATTGTCCCCCCTGGACATTGTCCCCCCCGGACATTGTCCCCCCTGGACGTTGTCACCCCTGGACATTGTCCCCCCAGGGTAGGACATTATCCCCCCAGTCTAAGATATAATCGTATAATATTCTTGCGGAAATATGTATATGTATATATATTTTTGTATATGTATGTGTAAGTATACATAAATATGCATATATATATAAGTATATACATATTTACATATGTATATATATATGGATATATATATATATTTGCATGCATATATACTTATATATATATGTGTATGTAATACTATGTATCTATATGTATATATGTATGTATGTACTGTATATGTATATAGATAAATGTGTATATGTACAGGTATATGTACATATATGTATATATGAATATATATATATGTACTTATGTAAATATATGTATGTATATATATATATGTATATGTATATGTATATATATATGTATATGTGTATATATTTTTGTATATGTAAGTGTAAGTATACATTTATATGCATATATATATAAGTATATACATATTTACATATGTATATATATATATATGGATATATATATATTTGCATATGTAAATATGTTTGTATATATATGTATTTATATATACACATATATATACATATTTGGATCTAAGTATATACATGTATATATATATATGTGCATATGCATATATACATATATATGTATATATATGTATGTATCTATATATAATATATATATATATATATATATATATATATATATATATATATATATATATATATATATATATATATATATGGTTTCTCAGTGAGTTGTGACGTTTCGAAGTAGGCCTATATTGCAACAAAAAAGTATTTGGCGTCCGGGGTGCATGAACCCCACATAGTATGCGGTGGTTTAAGGGTTAAGTTTAGGCCTACACCTGAATGAAATAGCCAACAAAAACGGCAACTAAGGTTTATCAATGACATGCAGACTATAGGCTATTTACACAGAGGGGGGATAATGTCCAGGGGGATAATGTCCTACGCAAAATCGGGGGGGGACAATGTCCAGAGGGGACAATGTCTGGGGGACAATGTCCGGGGGGACAATGTCCAGGGAGGACAATGTCCGTTCCCCTATTTTACACAGAGGGGGGACAATGTCCAGGGGGATAATGTCCTACGCAAAATCGGGGGGACAATGTCCAGGGGGGACAATGTCCAGGGGGGACAATGTCCGGGGGGACAATGTCCAGGGGGGACAATGTCCGTTCCCCTTCTTGGACACATTAAGACCATTATGCATTGTGTTAATCCAAGTGGCATAATATATAATTCTTTGTTGTGGTGATAAGCAGCAAAGCCCTTTTCCATTTCTTTACTCAGATGCAAGCCAGTTAAGCAAAGAACCACATACTATAATCCATGACACTCCAAATTCTATAGCACAGTTTTTGGTCTACCGCATCAAATGCCTTAAAAATATTACCAGTATTCTCTTTCTCGTGGTAAATTTCCGTCTGTATGTCTAAGAAGCCCAGCAATGCAAGATCTTATCGAAAAGTTGCCCAGAAAGGCAGCCATATTGTTTTGAAGCCATAGTTTCTTCCTAGAAAGTCGTTATCTTTTCCACGAATTGTGAGGAACCTGGTATTATTGTTATTGGCTTCTAAGTATTTACCCTACCTTACCATTAGCATATTTCTTATGATTAGCCTGAATTAAGTAAAGAAGACAATTATAATCCTAGTTAAATCCATCCTTCATAGCCAGGAACCATGGCTGTCAGAGAGGAAGGCATGTTGTTAGACCTTAGCTGCTGATGAGCCGCTCCCTCCCTTCATTAATTAATGGTTCCTCAGTCTGGTGATTTTCAGTCATTAGGCAAGCATGCATGTATATCCTCTGTTCCTCTTAACCAGGATATAACAGACTAATTTCCTTTGGCTGACCTACCTCAAAGGACATTTTCATGAGTCCTTAAGGAAGCAATAATTTCCAGCATCCCATTGGAGAATGCCTGCAATCAGGCCAAAGTCTTAGACCAAAGACAACTCTGAAAATGTCCATAAACTATCTGCACCAGTCTTCATGGCCAATCCCAAGTTCTACCAAGTCCCTTTGGAGTTTCTCCTGTCCTTTCATAAAGTCCAACAATAAGAACTGTACCCATTTTTTCCCTATGGATGTCAACCGTCTTTGATGCCATAAGATTGTATTGTATTGTATCTATCAATTTATATAGCGCCTCTCGCAGTGCACACCAATCAGAAGATGTTGCTAAACTGTCGGATCCAGTTTAACCTTCTCTCTCCTCCTACCAGTCCACACTTTCCCCAATTTGCCTTCTATAGTTCCATAATTAAGGGCCCACCAGTCCAATTGCCAGAGATAGTGTGAGGAGACACATGATCCCATACACACCAACTGTACAGCCCCAAACAGTGAACTGCACAGTCCTAGAACAAATCTCACAGTATACACCAGGATTTAAAAATCAAAAACAGCAGTAAAGAGCAGTATCACTACCAAGTTTAGTCTGACCCAAACACAATCACCCATTCAAAAGCCCACCAGTCAGGGCCTAGATGCAATTCCTAGAGCCATCCAGACAGTGCCCTTCCTCTATGGAGTGTTTACTGTTAAACCATGTAATAAAATAGGCATCCTTGTAGTACTGAATCTAGACAGGCTATTCTTGAAATAGTCCACCCCCAGATGGCTATAACAAGGCCTCACTGTATTCTATTCTAAAGATGCAGGTCATGCCCTCCACTAAACAAGTCCTGACAATTAATCATCTGTTGTGGCCAACACAGCCAGAGAACCTTTTCGCTCCTTTCCTTTATATGGCCACACCATTTTTGGCTGTTCAGTAAATCAATAATGCCAGACAACATAAATATTAATACATGCAGAATTAAAACAACCTAGCAGTCAGAAACTCGTTAGAGCTACACTGATCAAATGCAAAACATGTTGCCACATGTTCCATCCAAACTGCTATTAAACATTACTTCTACGTTTTCACCAACAGTCAAAATCCAAAGAACTAGCCAGAGGACATGTGTTGTTCACACTTCGCAATCATTCTCAGGCACAAACTATTCAACAAAGCTCTCAAACCAACCGCATGAACGCATACAATGCACATCAGATGACTAATTTACCAATCCAACATGTAGGGCAATTCAACCCAGGGCATCCATTGTTCCATTTCCATTAAAACATTCATGAGTAGAATAAAGAATGCTTTTTCTGGCTCAAAAATACAATCCCTATCCTGGACTTCTGAATCCCACGACTCATTACCCATTACATACAGGCCATTCTGCACCCCAGACCGTGCTTGGCCGGAACCGTTATTCATGGAGCGTCCGGCAAAGATGCCGGACATTGCACGAATCATGGGGATTTGTTACCAAATGTTGTCCATAGATGTAGCTCGCTGACCTTGAGAGCTGTCTCCCAAGGTCACGAAGCTGTTAACATTCACCAAATGGACAGAAGATTCCAGATGAACTGTATTTTTAGATGAGCGTTGTGACAAAGCACACGTTCAGTAAAGTTCAACAGCCTGTGTACAAAAACTACTCGCTTGATATTGCATTCAGCATTTGATAATGAGTAATTCCACGAAAAATCCAACTGATTTCCGGGAAAATAATCAGTGCCCGCAGGACACAAGATTTAAGAGACATCTCATTCGGCGGTAAAATAGTAAACAGCCTCAAAGATTATTATCAATGTTTTCAAGACTATTATCAATGATTCAAATACTGTAGTCATAGTTGTTGCTGTAAATGTAGGCCTACATGTTTTTCTACATTGACCATATGGCCTTGACCCTGTTCATTTTTTCAATGAATTGACCAGTGAGATCCTTCACCACTGCTGCCCGTTTGAATGAGTGCCATGCCACTTAAGGTCCCTTGTACGGACAGCGCTAGCCCAAGATTCACATCATCTCTTAAATAAGTCACTAGTGGTATACAAACCGCCACCTCACACACAAAGGCACATGGGATATATGCTCTAACTAAAGTAGCTAGCGGGCCAGTAACAGCAAAGTTTTATTTTTTTATAACTGTCAGTGTTCTTATTATATAAACAGGAAATATAACGATGCCAGTGGTTTACTTCATAGTATTAAAACAGTAATTATAATACTCCACTAATACGGTTTCTCTTGTTCTCTTGGTATTACTAATTCAGACAAAAGAGCCAGACAATGTGAAGTATATCCTAGTATATCCTAGATCAGATACAAGGTGTAACAATGGCAGTTTCCAAGCTGTTCCTGAATGCTAACAGAAGCTACATAAATCTTCTATGACATATAAACCTGTACATTACAGTTTCAGGCATTGGTTTAATTACTTTACAATACCATTCTATCACCTTTGACTCACTGGTCAAGGCCAATTTCCAGCTGCCCCAGATGGTCCAGTGCATGGATTCAAGGACAGCAGCAGCAGCTGTGCATTGTGTCCATTATCAGCAGCGGCAGACACCACCCCACCACCCCTGCCACCCCACCACCCCTGCCACCAATATGCTCTTACCTCTAGCCAAGAGGAGCCTGGCTCAACTGCCGGAAACAGCCACCTACATTCTTTCTCTACACAAGCAGATCTGTGAACCTTGATATGCTTTGCACCTGCTTCTGATAGCCTCTTTATCAATCATTCTCAATATATTATTCTATCCCATGGACAGTCTATGTAAGTTGTAGGATGGTCTTGTAGCCCCAGTTGCAAGTCCTATACTCCTATATCATCCAACTCCTTTAGCTCGCCTAGTGCTGCATGTCCCACTACTAACAAGTTCCTCAGTCCTACTCCATCAGCTGCACTGGCTTCCTGTTGAGTTCAGGATAAAATTTCAATTGGCCTGTTTGACCTACAAAGTCTTCAGCACAGCACACCTCCCTATCTTCAATCACTACTAACTCATTACATTCCTCCTCCTTGCCTAGGATCAAATAATAAACCCATATTTTAGCTGAGCCCCGATGCAGAACAGTTGTGGGTTCGTGTGCATCCCATGTCGCTGCCCCCAAGGAATGGAATCGACCGCCACTCTCTCTTCGTAACTCAAATTCACTTCCTTCTTTCAAAAAGCAGCTAAAAACTCACTATTTCTCCTTGGCTTTCAAGCACATGGATATCTAACTGCACCTTCCGTTGGCGGCTGACTATCCGTGCCTCAGATTCACATTTCGGTGTGACCTTGCACATGGTACAAATTTAATTAATAATAATAAAAATATTAGAATACAACCAGAGGCTTCACTTGTTCATTAGCTAAGTCTCTTGGACTACTGTAACAATGGTAAAACTTTAGACAGTTACTTCATCCTCAAGACCGCACACACACACAAACACAGACACAGACACAGACACACACACACACACACACACACACACACAGACACCCACACAGACACACACAGAGATACATGTATAGTAATATACATCAAACTAGGCCTTTTTTGCTAACTCCATAAACCATAAAGCTGTGAGTTGCATGCATATTACATGAGATAAAGAATTTTACAAATACATATTGGCTATTAATGATGGTCAACACAAAGATCACCCCTAATTAGATCAGAGAAGGCAACAAGATCAGGTAATGTTAGCTAATGACAGGTATTGGTACAGTTGCATCTATTAGCTAACTAGCACCCAGGTATTCTGACAAAAAATACAACTATCCATAATGAGCCATTTTAAACATGAGCTTCATCTGTATTAATGAGTGCTATATAGAAATAATTGGTTCCACATAATGGAATGAATATTCTACAGTGCAATAACTATAAATAAGACCACACCTGGTGATAAATCGCATAGGACTTGCTTGCTTGGACAATTAGGGCCACCATGAGTCCAGCAAACTGGAAGCCAGCCACGTGCAGCAAATTAGGTCTTCCAGGCTATAACATTGGTCATAAAAGCCAGAAATAATGGAGCAGAATAAGGTAAGCAAGTGGAAATCAATAAGCACAGAGAAAACTAACGACACGCAATGAGACCGTAGAACAGACAGGAATGAAACTGAAGCACACGGACGGACACACGAACATAGAGACAGATTCGAAAACAATGGCACAGATAAAGACAGGACACGTCAGACAGAGAGCGAGACAGACAGAGGCAGAGAGATGTAAATCATGTAACAAAGAGAACGGATGAGGCAAACATTGAATCACTTCTTGCTCATTGGATTGATTCATACACACTGGAATTTTTTCTTCGCTGTTTCATAATGATTGCATTTTACGACTAAATTCCTTCACCGTCAATTCAGTTGGCTCAAGATCAATACTCTAGTTCCACAGACAAACTGATACACTGGGAAACCAAGGATTCACTTCAAGAACTCACTGCTTTTAAATCCATGGTACAACAATCTGTGGTTCCCCACCCAATCACACTCATTCATTCTTCATTGCTTTTCAGATACTTTAGGAAATCACCGACTAAATTCATGACTACATTACACTACAGCAAATTATTTGCTCCTTTTACATTTCACCATACAAGTCAAGGATGCCAGTCTAGATCACGCATCTGGGCAAGTGAATGCTCTTAATAGTACCCAACCCAATTAAGAGCAAGGAACCCTAAGTACTATTACTCTGTTACCCCCACAAGGGCCAGAAATTTATAAATCTCTGCATCAACATACATCCATCAGTTGTTAGCATGTGCAGAACTGTTCTGGGTACTAGTGTCAAATTTCACCAGAATTAAATTTTGCCTTCATCTTTGTGTCATATTTCACCCTAATATTATTATTCATGTGTCTGTAGTGCACACATTAAAATGATTCTAACATGTGCGAATTCATGTGGCATAACCACGTGAAAGTTGGCAGTTTCAACTCCATCGATACCATCTTGGCTGACATTGCGAAGTGTTGGCCACCCAGCTAATGTAAACTGTTTTAGAAATGTAGTGAAGGATTGTCCTTGTCAAGGATTTTCATTTGCGAAATTTAATTCCGGTTGAAATATGACACGGTGTTGTGTTTAATCTGATGAAGGCAAAATTAAATTCGCTTGAAATTTGACACTAGTACCCTGTTTTGCATGCTATATATATGTGGATAAACACATATATTCGTTTGTGCAAGTTTCTGTCTTTATCTGAGGAAAACGTTTTCTGGTGTATTTGGTCATACATTGCTTATTTTTCTTGAATCATTCCTCATTCTTTTGAGAGTTCTGTTTATTTCTTGATGAGGTGAACATTTCTTGATAATTTATTGGGCAACGGCCCTCGTGGGTATTTCCGACTTGGGAGTCTTTTTAGAATTGCTCACAGGGTCGATTCTAAGTTAAGGAATGGACCGGTCTGGGTAATGTTTTCTTTCGCATCTGGAGATCAGTGCGGTCGACCAGGTTATAATACCCCAACACTGGACGCTAATTAACGCTTTAATGTCTACAACAAACGTAGCTCTGTTGGCACGGAAGGGTTAAAAACCAGCACCGCACTCCAGAACCGGTTTGCCATCCAGACAACACTTCTGCATTGAAACCCACCCAAAACCAAATTAATCAGACCGTCGGGGCCGCCACCGCCGCTGTTGGTACGGGTTACACGGCATCCAAAACGAGCAAGCCACGAATGAATTTTAACCCTTGGCCGCTGACGCCGCCCGGGTAATCTAAGCACACAGAACCTCTAAGCCGAGCGTGCACACAGCCGGCCGGCCAGCCACTGCCCGCGCCGCTCGTAAGCCGTCTGCTCGGCCTGCCAACCAGAGTTCGTCCAAACAGGCCGAGCGCCTGGCCGCCGCCTTAGCCTCTTGTTATTCATAATTATAGCGGGCTGCTTGTACGGCTGCCAGCTGGAAACCAACCGTTCCAAATACAGGCCAACTGCTTCGGGAATGATACGAGATTCCAACGGAATCGCGATTCTCAAATATTGCCAGAATATCCAGGGAAATCGCCTCTTCTACGTGCGCCTTTTCGTCTCTGTCTATAGATCTGCTTATATTATTACCTCGCAACCTACTCTAGAGGGTAGTCAAGTAGAAAACAAAGAGAACGAGGTTCAAAGCCCCGAATTCAATGAAACTGTCACGCAGTTGTCAGGCCTAATAATGCTATCGTAAGGAGGGTGGGGGGGCTATCAAACTACACACCGTAATTCTCATCTGCCCTACATCCATAAAATCTGAAACCCTTGGTTCACACTTTTCAAACTAATAGCATCTACTATGGATAAATAATAACGTTGTCTTCGCCCCACATCTCACAAAATGCAAGCTGCGATATTGTGAGGTACTTGAAAGGTGCTAAAGTAAGTGTCTACATAATTACATACATACAAGCATACATACAAGCATACATACAAGCATACATACATACATACATACAAGCATACATACATACATACATACATACATACATACATACATACATACATACATACATACATACATACATACATACATACATACATACATACATACATACATACATACATACATACATACATACATACATACATACATACATACATACATACATACATACATACATACATACATACATACATACATACATACATACATACATACATACATACATACATACATACATACATACATACATACATACATACATACATACATACATACATACATACATACATACATACATACATACATACATACATACATACATACATACATACATACATACATACATACATACATACATACATACATACATACATACATACATACATACATACATACATACATACATACATACATACATACATACATACATACATACATACATACATACATACATACATACATACATACATACATACATACATACATACATACATACATACATACATACATACATACATACATACATACATACATACATACATACATACATACATACATACATACATACATACATACATACATACATACATACATACATGCATGCATGCATACATATAAGCATACATACAAGCATACATACATACATACATGGACTTCAGTAGGCCTGCTAGAAGAAATATGCTTAGAACAGAACCACCGTCTGTGCGTGTGTCTGAATATTACATTTGGGAAATAGGAAACCTGGCTTTCAAATACCAGAGGAATACGAAGCCAATATGATAAAACAAATTTCACATGGAAGCTGTGGCAGAACGACGGCTATGCTTCCAATGTCTGAGAAATGCATCACCATCAACAAATATTTACAGAGAAATATACTAAACAAGGCATCACTGGCCGCATAGTTCTTCACTCTGCGCCTCAAGGTGACCTGTGCTGCAAGGTAACCTCGTTGTACCACAGACCCGAACTTTTGTCATCGGACACAGACATTTACGGTAGCTGTTCCTTCTTAAATAATCTACCTTGCAACCTGAGCCCCTTTGTTTTTCTATCTCCAGCACTTGAAAATCATTATATTTGATCGTGGTTTGGTGTTGTTAGGTCCGGAGTGCCTCTGATTTATTTCTCTTTAAGTGGCAATATATCAATTTGTGATTTTTCACAATTAAGAATACATTAAAAAATAAACATCAAGAAATTCTTGCCATTTATTTGGTACATGTACTGCACAGAAAAAGGCTAGTGCTACATATCCTGAGATGCAATTGTAGGGAGCTACATAAATATGTGATTAAATTATACACAACTTAGCAGGTTCAGCCAAAAGGTTTGGTAAGCCTGAATGGATAGGTTGAAGATCAAACAGATACAATTTATGCAACTGCATAAAAAGGCTTGTAATCACTAAAAAGATGGCTTGACATGGATACTAAAGCAAATGGTCTTGGGACACAGAACCATGCAAGTGGACAGCCAGGATAAAAATCTATAATGAAGAAATTGGGTCCAATTTGGAATACGTTCCTCAGAAGATCTGGGTCGTTTTTGGGAAAGCTAACCAGCTGCTCTTACTTTATACACCTTTACAAGCTTGTCAATCAACTGTGATCAAGTAGAAATAATCCTAGGAAACTGCAAAGATAGTTTAGTGAATTACTGGTAGATTTCCTCAAGGAGCGACAGACAGGGATGGAGTTTGTCACTCCTTAATGTAAGAACAGCAGGCAAGAATGAAGCTGGCAATAGACAGGATTACTACGTCACTCTGGGATACACCACCACCACCATCATCATCATCATCAGTTCAGACATCAGTCGCTTAGTGGTGATGGGTAAGAATAAATGTTTTACATTGTCCCCCGGTCAATTGTCAAGTACAGTGCTACTTTCAACATTGTGTTATATCCTCATTTATATTGTCTATCCAGTGCAGTCTTCGTCTACCTTTGTTTCTCTTTCCTTGGAATCTTGCTTGCAGTACATCTTGCGGAATTCCATCATCTGGCATTTTCTCTACCTGTCCAGACCATCTGAGTTTTTGCTGAACGATTTTGCCTTTAGAACAGAGTTGTTTGGAATCCTAATAAATTGTCTAAGAAATTATTTCTAACTATCTGTAGTTTTGAAATTCCTGCAGTTTTCTGCAGCCAACTCATTTTTGCTGTGAAAATTATTTTATCACCTTGCTTTCTCATTTTACAAGCACTCTGGGATACAAAGACCCAGATTCCACAACAGACTCATAATTCCGTTTTGGCGCCACTGTGGGGTATGTCTGCCGACCTGCCCTCTGCTGACCTACCCCATCTTCAATATTTCCAAGCACCTAACTTACAGGCAAAGACAAAGCAAGCATGACTCAGTCAGTAGTCACTGAGACACACTGGCACTGCTGGGCACACACAGATACAGCTGGGCACAGACAGACACACTGGCACTGCTGGGCACAGCAAGGTAATAAAACACAGAGTTTAAGGGGAACGGACATTATCCCCCCGGACATTATCCCACCCGGACATTATCCCCCCGGACATTATCCCCCCCGATTTTGCGTAGGACATTATCCCCCCGGACATTATCCCCCCTCTGTGTAAATATATGTATATGTACATATAATGTATTTATATATACATGTACATATGTTATCCTATATATATATAGATATATATGGATATATATATATGTATATATGTATATAACTTAAGACTTGTTAATGTCGCTCAGTTCATAAGCAGTACATAAGCATTGTTGGCAATTTTTCAGCTATGAGACACTTTTGTTAGCAACTAACATACATTAACACGTGTTCACTTAAAATTTATATGACACTAACAAGTCTTCACTTAATAACTGAAGAACCGATTGACAGTAACAAGTCTTTGGTTCAATTAAATAAAAACTTAAATTAATCAATGCAGCTTCTATTTACGGAAACACTTAAGCATCTTATAAATCAAACTTCCATTTAGGCCAACAACTATTCTCATCATTTTCCTGCATTTCGGCAAGAATATTATACGATTATATCTTAGACTGGGGGGATAATGTCCTACCCTGGGGGATAATGTCCGGGGGATAATGTCCGGGGGGATAATGTCCGGGGGATAATGTCCTACACTCGAGTTTAAATCTGTGTCGTTGGCAGGTGCTTGTAGAATTAGGGATAACTAAACAAACCCTTATGTTGTCCCTTGAACCACTGGTTGGGGTGGACCATAAAATCTGGGGTTTCCAAGCTTTAACTGGGACAGGTGACGGAAAGATGACTAGTGCACTTGAATCCTTTCACCAAAGCATTTACGACTGGAAGCGAGTGTATAACAGAGTGCAAGCCAACTGCTCAAAATAATGGCCATTTGCTCTGCATCCAGGGTTGGAATTAAGTGAAACTGATAATTCTGCAACCACATGCAATGAGAGGCAACCATACAATGAGAGGCCACTTTGCAACTGTCATTTGGGTCTCAGTTAAACATCCTACAAACTCCATGACCCCATCTTTCCAGTCAATTTCTAGTCACCACTCTATGGTCCTGCCCAGCTACACTATACCAAGTGGTTGCTACAGGAAGCATTCATCGAAGGCCTCCATACCACCAAGAACTATTTCATGGTGGATATCACTGCGACACACGATTTTCAGTCTGATTTCCAATTCCAAGATTCATGCCAACATCTAATGCCGTCCATTAGAACCATTATGTGGCCTTCAAGTTGGGTCAAAATTTTCTAAGGGTAATCCAAAAAGCAGTCTATCAGCAAATTGGCCATCAGTCAATCAACAACCGTTTCTCTTTGGGAAGCACATGAAACCAATTTAGGCATATGCAGTCCCTTATCAGCAAGCAGAGAAAGAAAAGGGAAAGGTTCTGTCCATCACAGAGAAAACTGAAGGACATTCACATACCACATATTAAAAAAGGGAATTTGTTTCATACCCTATGGCACTTATGGCAAAGGCCAAGCTACACAAATTGCAGTAAGAATTATGGTTTCAACCGGATCAATTTACGTAATACAGCGAAACCTCAGTAGGACTACAGTGCACACCATTCATTATCCGGCAGATTCCGTCTATACTGCAGACTTCCCTGCAGCTCAGCACAAGCACATACATTTATAGAACTTTTAAACACTGCCCCGGGCTTCATTATAATGCTATAAAAGTTGTCTCCAAATACCATAGTTGTGAGGCAACAGGGAAAACTTCTTTAAGTAATGAGTTGCCGTAAATAACAGTGTAGCTAGACGGTTCTGTATACATATTTTGTCAAACAACTGTGGCCTAAAGACCAGAATTGTTATTCAATCCTTATTAGGACCTTTCCTGACCTTCAGACAAGTGACTGTGGTTCATTATAGTGGGGCGCGGTGGTGTAAGGGTATGTTCGGTGCCTTGCAGCCAGAGGGTTGCGGGTTCGAATCCACCTCAAGCCGCCGCGTAGGGACCCTGGGCAAGTCCTTCACTCGCAATTGCTCATGCGCTTCGGCATGAAACTTCGATTCAGTGTCCGCGCTGTAGTCGGGAGCGCTATAACAAGTGCTCATACATACATACATTATCGGATGCACTGGGCCACACAGTTTGACATTGAGTGCTACCCAATCCCATGGCACCAGCTGTCCGGATTCAGTAAGATTAGATGGCTATCTAATCGCTTTGGGTTTAAGGCAATTTTTCCAATGCCTGGACAAAGAATGACTGAGATAATGAGCTGTATCTCCAGGATCCGAAATCAGTTGCATACCACCATTTACACACCCCAAAATTCACTGGCCACACTGGAGCCAAAGCTGAGATAACAAAGGCGAAAACATCCAACCATAAACTAGATACTGCGTTACGACTTCCGCTGCTACACTCGAGAGAAAAAAGGCTGAAACTGGTGTTGCTGCTGCTGTGCACGGCACTAATTACATCATTCCAGGTCATGCTCAGTTTACCTCTGTCTACACTGATTTACTTGGGTCTCCAGATAACAAGCACCCGAGCTGGAAATGTGAGATCAGTTCAAGAACAGTGCTCAGCATACATGATCAAAGTAAAATCTTGTCATTATTTATTTATTATTAACTATAGTTTCATAACATGTCCCTTAAGCTAACCCTGAGGCAGCCATGGATATGAAGTGCTAGCAGCTGCATTTTTCTTATTCCTGGTATCTGAGGGTAGGTGGCCAGTCCTCTCCTTTGCCACCTGATCTTTCCACTGTAAGATCAGTTTACTCATAATAGCCCAGTTGGCTAGGGGTGCAAATGGTGCCAAAATCTAAAATAATTCTGCTCTGGCAGAGATTTAAACCATAACATTTTGACTGACAGTGATCTGTGATTCTGTTGGAAATGGATGGGAATCCGTTGGTTGGGTCCCATGTGAGAGCATGATTGTGCCAATGGTGACTCTTCTAGTTGTCTGTGCATTGTGGTTTAGCTTCCTTATGAATATTTCTGTTCTTAATCACATTTAACATCAAATAGACTGGAACAGGAAGCGATTGTGAGGCACTTGAAAGGTGCCAAAGTAAGTATCCAGATACATACATATACATACATAGAAATAATTTGCACAGGCTCTATCCAAGGTGCTAAACCACAATTGCAAAGGTTAACACCAATGCATTCGCTCTTCAGCCACCAAACTCTACTGCAGTGCTGTCCAACCTTTTTGACACCGCGGGCCACCGAAGAAGTAATTTTTGAAGCCGAGGGCCGCACCAGTAAACTCAAAAGCAGCGACTAAAATTTATTGAAAATTATTAACTGTATTATAATTAATGATGGAGTTATCATAATGAATGAGCCGTGGGAACTGGATTTTATGTTCACATTGTCAAATGATAAGCCAAGTTACGAACGAATAGCAATGCAAGTAGGCCAGTGACTTTGTCTTTTATTTCATTTTTACAGAAATTGCAAATATTTAGCGAGCTGCGGCGGGCCACTTAGAATCTGCCGGCGGGCCGCGGGTTGGACAGCACTGCTCTACTGGTTCAATTCTAAGTTGTTATATTACCTTTTGGCATGATATGAATAAAGCATTCTGTCTATTTCTTTCAATGAAAGCACTCCCAGTTTGCGGTGTGTTGGGAACTGCTGGTGCTTTGTGACATTGAAATGTTCTGAATGTACTTGGCAATTCATTGTGTCACATATTGCATTGCATTCTGTCATATTGCATCGTATTGTGTTGCATTTCGTGTGCCAACTGCGTTTCGACTCGCTTCCCTCTGTCTCTTTCTCTGGTGATTTTTCAAAACCTTCTGAACCAACACACAAAGACCAACAGCTGTAGACAGTAAGTCTTTCTTTGAATTACATGCCAGCCACTGCATTTTTTTGCTCCATTTACAGACTTATCTATGCTGCTCAGAACTAACAATACATCTGAGCAAGAATTCGCATCAGAAATAGATGCTAGATGAGTAAATGGGCTTAAACGCTAATAGTTGCTGACACATATTATACTCACTGGTTAAACAGCAAAGTAGCTACATACCAGACAAACTGAATGGGGCGAATCACTAAAGGATTTTTACATGTGTATCCCATTATGTTTAAGCAAACTTCACCCCAAAGAAAGATCCAGTACAACTCAAATACTCTGCAAAGTGTCTTAAGCACTAGCAAGTAGCAATGTTGAGAATTTTGTTTCAAACTACAAATTAAACTTCAGTTAAAATATTCTACTTTAAGTTAAGTCTTGGGTAACTCTTCTGAAAATGCTCCTACAACAGCCTCTGGTTCCAAAAGGGTTAACTACAAAAGTAGCTAATATCATCAGCAATCATAGTTCACCGCCTGCATGACATCATTTTAGAAAACCATTTTAGAAAGTCTAATTTAGCAGAGACCATAAGCCAAAAAACATTGATCACAAAAATAGCCTCTTGTAAATACCTATCAAACCAGATTAATTGAATTTCTCAAAATAAATTCAGATTCAATTTAAAACCATTTAGTGGATATATGGCTCACCTACAAATGGTAAATTATACTCCAATTATACTCCTACAAATGGTAAATTATACTCCAGCCTCTAAGATGTCATATGCCTATTATAATAATTTAGCAGCCTACATCCAGAGAGCAGTTGGAAGAAAACACTTGGATAAAATTTCCTTTGCTGGCTTGTACAATCACTTTCCCCATTATATAACTCCAAGATGGATCTTCCCACACCCTCCAGCCACAAATCCCACACCTTGCCCACATAAGATTTAAACTGAAATATATAAAGGGGAAAGCACCACATAAATTCTCAACAGCCTTATGGTCGGCTACCTAGTCTGTTAACTCACAAGTTGGGATTCAAATTCCCATCAGTACAGAAAACTATTTAACAGTTTTGCTCTGCTAGCATTTCTTAATAACAAAAGTTCAGCTATAGATGAGTGCATTGCTGAATGGAACTGTCAGTCAGTGAGAAGATCAATGGTAAGACAATGAGGCGCATAACTGGCCACCTGCCCTTAGATGTTGAGGATAGGAAAATGAAGTCATCAAAACTGTTTACCTAAGGATGCCGCTACCTCAACACCAGACTAGCAGACATATTAGCAAGAATGCTTAAAGATAAAATTCCTAGTAGGAACTCAGACAAACAAGCTCGCAATGTACTGTGGTCTATTACAGTCATCAGAAGTTATCAACAAATTCTTGCCAGACAAAATCAATTTCGAAAAGCTCAAGAAATCCTACATGGAGTCGAGTCTGAATGTCTTTTTAAAAACTAATCAGCATTCAAGAAACAGCATGCTGTGTCATCGTCTGCAAAACCAGACAGTCACTCAGTCAGTTATATGTAATGTATGTGGAAATAAGTGTCTGGCAGGTCAACACAGTCTCTGCTCTATTACCAAACAGTATATGCACAGAGAGTACCAGGAAAAGAAAAGTGGAAGGCAAAGAAATAAGGCTGCACTGGCAGTTACTTATTTTACTTATTTAGTGCATGTCTCGTCCATCACTTTTTCTCCCACAGACAACAATAGATTCATTAAACCTGTCAGCAGCGCACACACCAATCATGCCACATCGGATGACAAAGAACTCAGACACTGAATTACAGAAGACATTTCAGTAATTTATTCAATTAGAGGGCACCCAGTCCAGCTAGTCATGGACACATACTGTGAAAAACTCAATTTTCAGGTTCAGTCGACCCCCTCCACTACTGAACATCACGTTCTGCAAATGTTGATGTGGGATGGACTCCAACAGTTTAATGACATCGTGTGGCATCAAAGGTCAACATCTTATGGGCACAAAGGCCGTTGACTTCGCTTCAAAAACACAATATTTTTTTACATTTTTACTGCATCTAGCAGTAATGTTTTTATCACTCTTCTGTACCCCATACGTCTTCTCTGCTTCTCCTCCTACTATACCCACACCCTAACCTCCCTGCCATGTTCATTAATCTTCACTTTCAAGGTCTGTTCTTCCTCCTCTGCCTCCTTCCCTGTTCTCCTCTATTCTTTTCCTCTCTGGTTCCAGTACTGTGTAGTGTCACATCCTTTTTACTGACCCAATGTCTGAACCAGTTTTAACCCAACTAGGACAATACTTGGAAATTTAAATTTAACAATGCCCCTCATGTACCATCCTTCTCTTGCTCTTTCTGTCTGTCTGTCTCTCATCTCAAGGTCTTTCTCTTCCCATTGCCAGTCCTCCTCTTTATCATAATTCCTGTCCTCAATTCCATCTCCTAGTACTCCAGCTATTTCTATCCATCAAGTATTCCCACTCATCTCCCTCTCGTCCACTTTCTCTTCGCTCCCTTTCTAATCCTCAATTGCCTCCATCTGTCTTTTTATTCTGACCATTCTTCTTTTTTTAGATCATCGATGCATTTGAGTCATTTCAGTCTTAATGCTTTATCTTGCCTCAGAGCCACTCAGACTCTTTCAGCCTCCTTTTCTTTTCCCCTCCACGTCACCCCCTGTTTAACAGCCTTCCGTTATCTTGTTTGCTTCAGTGTCCTTATCCTTCACTTTTTGTTCACTCTTATCTCACTGCAAAGGCTTTTCCTGTGTCTCATCAACTGACACAGAATCTGACCCGACCTGATAGTCAGCTTGGTTGATAAACTGTGTGCCTTATACACACAACACGACCCCACTCTAATAAACACTCCACTGATTAATTTTTCACCATACAACCACCTACCAATTTAAAATTAATAGGTATTATGTTATTTAGGGAAGGTCCCTTGAAAGTGGGCCACGCATCAGAGGACTTTGTCACTGAGGCGGTCAAACCAGAGCAATTGTAATCAAACACACACACACTACATCGCACAACTGGCGCGCCCTAGCGAGTACAGATCAACATTTTGGTTTAAACCATTTAGCAACGCAACAACCTAGTGACATTCGCTAGGTGGCAGGTCTAATCCACAGGCCTGCCACCTGGCGAATGTCAGTTGGTGGTCTGTAGCCTGGTATTTGCAAAGCACATCAGAAAGGGGTTACACATCGCAATCTAACAGATCTAACAAGGCACGGCTTAACATATGCTAACATGGGTCTTCACGGCTTAACATAGGCTAATATGAGTCTTCACGGCCTAACATAGGCTAACATGAGTCTTGAGCTGCTGTGATGAAACAATACATGTATATGGGGTTGGACCAATTGAAGCCCAGTAACGGTTTCCGTATGCCATCTAGTGAATAAATGGAGGATTAAGCTCCATCAGTTATAAACAACCTATTTAAACACAGTCACTTATAGAACTGAACCAATGTAATCCATGTAATCCAGCTGCAATAAGTGAGCTGTAATATGCAAAAATAATTTCTGTCGATGGCACTGGCCTTTGCTGTCATAAGCTGTTATTAAACTTTGGATTCATCCATCCATGTGAGATGCAGAACTCTGCCACTGCATGTTTGTGTCTTAGTGCCAGGCAGTGCCAGTCCCAAGACTTGATAAAGGAGGAGGGTGGAGCTAATGATCTTTGTTATTACAAAGTGCTGTTAAACTGAAACTACTAATACTATGTGAGATGCAGGACTCAGATTTATGTAAAGGCTAGAGGATCAAGATGGTGAAATATACGAATACGAGAATACGATCGGACACAGAAAACAATCGTATGCACAAGCAGAACAGCAGACTGTCAGGTTGTATTTTTTCATATTCTACAGTAGATAAGTTGTACACAAATGGTGGCTGATGACATTCGCTCGCTGATGATCAATTTGAGCGCCATCTCAGAGGAGAGTGTGACTGAGCACATTGTCACAGGTAATTATCCAACTGGACAAATTAAGGAGCCAATGGATGTAAGTAGTGGGGAAACGGACAGGTTCAGATAGTTAGGAAAAAACGTAAGACAACTACCCAAGAGCTGAAGGTTTTTTATTGACTCAGCAAAGAAAGTAAGGATAGAAAACAGGAAATCAAATGATCTTGTGGTGTATATGAAAGGCAGCTCTGAAAATCTGATATATCCTAAAAATGAACATAACATTCGGGACACTGTAGTTAAGGACTTTGGGCTGGTGAATAAAAGTCAAGTGTTCGAGGAGTCTCTGAGGATCCTTTGTAAAACTGAGGTGCAGAAAGCTCTCAAACTGAATTCAAAGATCCTCTGAAAGTCAAGTAACGTGATACCTGAAGAGTGATAGATAGCGTATGGTGTGCCATTTTCCAGTGCAGAAAAAAACACGAGTAGACAACATCGTAACAAAGCAGGAATCAGCAGTGTCCATATCCATTATCCATATGATGGAGGATGACATTTTGATGCTTTAAGGCTGTGCTGTCCAACATGTGGCCCGCGGGCATGCGGCCCACACGTTGATTTTGCTTGCTAAAGTTTTGCGATTTGTGTAAATATGAAGTAAAAGATAAAGTCACAGGCATACTTGCATAGCTATTCGTTCTTAACTTGGCTTATCATTTTGACAAAGTGCCATACATGGCATTCATACATACACGTGATAATTCACTATGATTATTCCATAATAAATTTTAATACAGTTAATAATTTTCAATAAATTTTAGTCGTTGCTTTTGAGTTTATTGGTGCAGCCTTTGACTTTACAAATAATTTCTTTGTTGCCCGTGGTATCAAAAAGGTTTGACAGCACTGCTTTAATGTAAAGGAATATGTAGGCCTAATAGAGTCAGCCTCTTAAGATGCTATACAGGCAGTTGTACAAGGCAGTCTTGTAAGGACAAAACCTCATTGTCCAAAGTGTTCTGAAGCCCAAGATGTGAAGGACTGCAAGGATTTAAATGTGCTAATTGCCTATGGAATCACGCAACGTATGACAGAGAATGCCCCAAGTATAAAGAGGCAAAAACTGTAGCGCACATAGCTCTGCGAAATAAAAATGTCTTTTGCGGAAGTTTTACAACTGAGGAAATCTACACAGACTGATGTGGTAAGTAATCCTCATTCTCAAACTAGAAGCACATATCTAAGGGAACTACAGACGAGCACTCCGGCTTAGCAAAGGCAGCCTACCAGGAGACACGCTCACTTTCAACCCTGTGCAAGGTCGTGTGAGACGGGAGGCTCCTCAGTCAAGCTCAATCCCTGTTCAGGCAATTAACAAGTCAACAGCAGAATCCGCCTTACATACAATGTACGTAATATGACCTTTCGAGCTAAAATAATCTCCAGGTGAGCAAGAATTACATCTAGAACCGCAGCAGCTAATTGCCAAGTTCTGGTACAGAACTCGTTATTACTATTATTTTACAATAATTGTGGCATACTCAGTCACATACTATAAATTATTAAATGGTAATAACTAAACAGAAACATGAAAGTCAATTTGTAAAAAATCCCAAAACTTTAGGTCCATCACAATCTAAAAGGCACCTCCAATTCAAAACAAAGACAACACTTCAGTCAATATACACTGGCGCTACAGAAGTCATCACATGGGTTTTGATTACTTAACAACGCGCGGCAGTCAATGCGCATGCGCGTGCCAAGGGCCCAACAAGCTATTTCCGGTTCGACAAAGCTTTGAAAATTTAAAAACAGAAAAAAAGGAACTTGGTAGATATTTCCAGAGCTTCGCGTCATGCTAAAAGATTATGTTTTCAATATACCACAAATATTGAGACTAAATTGGAAGTGGAGCATCTGAAAAGTGACGTTGTTGATGTTGGCGTTTATCCAACAAATGCAAATCAAAACAAAACTCACCGACACAGGAACTAGCATGACGCTGAACTAGGGTAAATCCATACTGCATTTGACGCGTACATTCCAAGATTATATCCAGCCTGAGTTGCGCAAATAAACTTGATGCTTTATTCGGATATATTTATTTAAAACGATAAAAAAATTTGGTACACAACAAACATGGCACCACTGGCTCAGACGATATATTTGTAATGAGCTGTTCAACATTCGATAACATATGACGTCATTGTTTTGGATTGCATTTAGTGAACACATAACACGTGTGTGCAATGATAATCTAAGATAAAGAAATATACATTATGGTCTGTCACTTTCTGAGACGCAACAGGACACTTTTTGGAACCCAAATTGAGCGCACTAGTTGGTGATTTTACAATAGCGGATGCACAGAATACGATCACTAAGGGTCGGACTTTTCTATGTTTGTAGGGTTGCCAGGTGTCCCGTGTCCGGTAATGAACCGGACAGTCCGGTATTTAGATAATTTGTCCGGTCAGAAATTTCAGACGTTACCGGACATGGCGGTGTCCGGTAATAAAGACCCCCCCCGTCATTGTGGGCTGCCAGAACGAGCCTGAACCGGCGACGGGCTTGGCATGACCGAGGTTTAGTTCATTTCTTAACCCCAATAATGTGCTTCCCAAGTATTGCTGTTCTCTCTATCTTAACCTATGTAAACAGTAAGGTATGTAAGTACGGAGGGGCTGGATGGGGTAGACCATGAACATCTGGATATAATATTATTAATCAAGAAGTCCATGGGTAGACATACAGCATCGACAGGCCATGGAAGACTCTCTCTCTCTCTCTCTCTCTCTCTCTCTCTCTCTCTCTCTCTCTCTCTCTCTCTCTCTCTCTCTCTCTCTCTCTCTCTCTCTCTCGCTTTGGTTACAGTCAATGAGTCATCCAGGCTCATCCTAGATATGATACCCCATCCGAGGCATATCCATCATCACATTGGGATGATTGGGACACACTCGGCCTGGCATACAGCTCATGCTTCAAGAGTTTGTAGTAGTAACTGTATACCGGTATATCAAATTTCTAGTGCATAGGCATATAAAATTTGAAGCCTAGTTAAGCCTATTTACTTTAAGTAGGCCTACTACTGTAGTCAACAGCGTACAGGCGCGCCATGAATACTGCTAGCTCAGCGTCAATTCAGTGACTGAAGAGCGCTACGATTCTGACGAAGGTTCTGACGCAGGTAATGTGGACCATGAAGTGCCACGTGAAAACAGCGACTCGAGCCTACATCAGTACGCAATGAATTGAGCATCTTCTTTAACATAAAATGCAGCGGTATACTCACAGTGTCCAGAGACCTCGTCATTAGACACAAATGTTTGATCAGAGCTGCACAGTCGGACTTTAAGTATATTTGCAAGGGTGGTAGGGTGCAGCTGCCTTGACGATTTGAAGTTGAACACTTCCGAACATGTGAGTTGCCAGATTACATTCACAGTTTTTTTGGTCTTGAATGAATAACTTAATTTGGACTTCTTATCATGGACACAAAAATTATTATCAAAAAGTCAACATGTATAGCATAAGATGATGAACTGGAAAGTATGATTGTGTAATTACTATTTGTATTAGGTAACCCTGTTAGCGGAACCTTTGGTTCTTTTGGGTTTACCCATTGTCACTGAATGTACAAGACTGTCTACCTTTATGTTTGAACTGTTATGGTGAACAATAAAATATGTTGATTGATTGATTGACAAGGAATCAATCATTCATTGTCAATGATTGGTTTGACAGCTGTTTTAACTTTTTTAAATTAATTCGCTAACTTTTCAAGTTTTACTTCTGTTTCGTTATCTTTGGTCAGCCTCAGATGGATTCGCCCCTCTAACCCCCTGAGTGCCCGACCAGAGGTTTTCAACGCCCTTGGGCCACTCTGGGGACACCGCCCCAGACTCTTGTAACGCGCTCGCAATTGTCCGGTGATTTCCTGAACACAACCTGGCAACCCTATATGTTTGGAAGGATATCGATAATCGATTGTATAAATTAGGTTATTTGTATAATCTGATGTAGTGTAAAGCGCTCTCCGCAGGTTGAGTTGGCATTTCTTTCTTAGGATATCGTTAATAACGTATTCCTTTATTGATGTTTATGTATAGCCTACACAGTTGTAACATGTGTGCATCAATAGCGCTGCTGTTAACGCAAAGCTAGCTAATTTGCTGGTTATCTCATAGCCTAACTAACTTATCCTTTAGGGGTCGTCCATTAATTATGTCAACAAATTTTAGGCAGTTTTTGACCCCTTTCCCCCTTTGTCAACAACTGTAAAATTATTTTTTTTATTTTTTTTCACTAAAAAATGCAATCTCAAATTTAAAAATATATGAGTTTAGTTTATTACCAGCTTTTTAGTAGTATTAAACATTAAGCACTTTATACATTTTTAGCATTATTTAATGTTTTCGCTACCATTTCGAAGGGTCTGTGTTGATTCATCGGAAAAAATTTGTTGACGTCAACTTTTACCGAACCCCCTCCCCTTGTCAAACAACTGTCAAAAGTTTCCAAACCCCTCCCCCCTATTTTGTTGACATAATTAATGGACGACCTCTGACCGCGATTAGCAGGTAAATGTAGGCCTATATGTATACGCTGCTTTCAACTTTGCGACTGAGGATGAATGATAGACGGTTTTGGCGCATTGGGTTGAACGTCAGAGTTGTAACTTGTAGTCGAAATTTCATATTATTCAGTTTTACAAGCGGACTGGCTGACTGACTCAATCAATAAATTATAATCAATAATGATCAGTCAGTCAATAACTGACTGACGAAAACCGTGTCTGGGAAAATGACCAAATGTCCGCTTTGTACAGTATAAGCCTATTGGCCATAGATGGCATTTGGTCGAGATAACTAAAAATAACTCATTGCTAAGTTGTAGGCCGAGGCTACGTGTCTTTTGACGTCCAATTACCAGATCGAGCAGGTTCGTTCGAAAGTTTGTTCGGCACAGGACTTCGTTCAGACCAACGAAAGAAGAGCGTGACACGCATTCATTTTCTACAGTCACTTATAAAATAAAGACGAACGTCGTAATGGCAAGGGTGATTCCCGGCGGATGGGGCTTTAAACCCTTGCTTATTGCTGTGATTATCGTCTTTGGGGCGGCTGTCGTAGATTCGACTTCTCTTTCCAAGGAAAAACCGGCGACTGTGCAAGATGATCTGCTGAAAACGGTGCCACTGATAGACGGGTATGACAGTTTCCTACTTACGGTAAGGTAAGGTAGGGGAAAGTGGTCTAAAACGGGCCCCTTAAGGGAACATTTATATTTATGAATACATCTTGAAGATAATTTTAATGTAAAATATTAAATGTGCAGGACATTTATTATATTATAACTGGGTAATACATGAATCCCGATTAACAAGATGCAACAAGTGAAATTTTAACTTTTAAAAAATTATGCCATGGGCCCGTCTCACCCTATAGGTATAGGCAAAATGGGCCTTGGGGCCCATTTTAACCACGTAGCTTAATTTACCTTTATTACAGCATTGGGTAACTGACATCCAGGAGATAATTTTTGCTAGACTTAGAACGTAGACTCTTGCCTGAATATAATCAAAATTTCAAAGATACGTAGTTATAATTTAAAAAAAACTTTAATCAACAGCATCGTACACAAATGAAGTAATCGATCGTCATCAAATACACTGTTCTATTCGGCACACGCCTTGCGATACAAAATGGTATCTGACATGCAATCCATTGACAGTATATTCCTGTATGCCAAATGCCGGACAAATAACACAGAAAGATTTTAAAGTTGCTTTTCTTGCCCTCATCAGACGAGTTGTAGGGTATTTTCATGCTAATTGTGCATTTACTACTGGAAGTTGAGACACCAGCAGTTGCTTCTGTAGCCTGTACCATTTGTTCAGGAGGAATATCTCTTAGATGCAGTTGATGCAGGCCTACTGGAGTTCCCTGTGTGACTGATTCAGGAGAAACATCTCTGGGAGTCGATGTTCCAGCATTTGCTTAAGTTGCCTGTGCGACTGGTTCAGAAAGAATGACCGTTGTCAATGATGCCGCTGAATAAGTCGCTTCTGGCATTCATGAAAAGATATGTGAATGTTGAGACATAAAACCATTCCATGCCAGGTTCTTCCTTCTCGAGTTGAATCCCAAAACTGTCAACAAAACATATGCACTGCAGTTAAATTTGTAATTATTTTGCAACTTTAGAAACACATGTCTAAAACGGGCCCCCGAGGGCCCATTTTAGATACAACATAGGTCAATACAACAGACGGCTATTTGTAAGCGAAGCAATAGAATATGTTAAATCGATTATAACCAACTTATTTACGAGTAGATAGTATTGCAAAAATAACTTACCTCCCGGGAAAATGTTGAACACAACACGTGCACTGACTAATTTAATGTGGACGAAAAAATTAAGAAAATCGCCAAAAATGAACTTTTGCGTTTCCGCTAACAGTTGGATGATTTTCTCCAATCTAAACACTGATGAATATTCAACATACTAGTCTGGTACCCTGTATCATTGACAACGCTGACCAATTCGCTAGATGGCAGAGCTAAAGAGGGGGCCCGTTTGACCCGAGGGGCCCGTTTTAGACCAAGTTCCCCTACGTTAGGGTAGGTGGCGTAGGCCCTAATGTAAGGCAAGGTATATAGGCCTAATAATTATACAATGTGCTTTTTTCTTTTTTATAGACTGTCGCTTTGCAATTCAATAGTGGCGCTACCGAAATATGAGAATTTTTTAATAGATGACACAGTATACATAAGTAACATCCACAGATTTCGCCGCATTTCCATAGAGATTGCATGGGACCCATTTTGGAATATTGGTGCTGGACTTCCAAGTGGGCATGGTGGCACGGAGCTAGAATAGCTCCTAACTTTATATAGCTCCATCGCAGTGCCGGATTAAAGCATATGAGCCATGGCTTAGGGTCCCACAAGTTCCACAACGTTTTGAGGGCCCCAAATTCGGAAGAAATTAAAACAAGTTGTTGTAGCAAATTCCTAATTTTGTATAATTTCAAATAATTAGCGCTTTACCCTGAAACGTTTTCAGTGCTAGTAAGTTTTCGTTACTACTTACTTACTGAACACTGGCCCTAGTCACAGATTCGCTAGACAGTCTTAGCCTACAGTCTGTACTGGCGCCCCTAGCTACCAAAGGCAGACGTCAAAGCTCAAAGCCGAAGCTCTAATAAGCTATTTCCCACAGTATGTCGACCATGTTGACACATTGTTGACACGGTGACCTGGCGCAAACGGGTGAATTATAGGCTATTACATTCTGAAAACTGTGGGTATGAAAAAGAAAGGAAAACTTTTAAAAGGAAAAGAAAGACATGTAGGAACCTATTATTATTTAGCCTATATTTTAGTAGAAAAACACAGCTTGTCATGTAGGTTTAGAACTTCGTGTTCAGACACCCATGCTTTGGTAAATGGCTTTGCTTTGGGGTTAGAGCCCCCGGATATCTGAACCCAGTTCTTTGCTTATGGCCCCCGGAAGTCTTAACCCAGTTCTTTGCTTATGGCCCCCGGAAGTCTTAATCCGGTCCTGCTCATCTTAACTTTGGTACTTTCATTGCGTTCTAATTAACTCCAACAAATTTTCTGGATGAGCAATTTTAATTTTATGGCGCAAATACGTGTCAGAAAAGAATTCTTTACTATTTATTGACAGATGTCGGCCTACACGTTCCCTGGAGAGTTTATAAATAATCTTCAGTACAACAAAACGAAGTCATAACTAGGGCATATGGCCAGCTTGAAAAACTAAAATTCTTATCAATTTCGATTTATTATCTGCAAAATAAAAAGATTGTTGACGCGATAAACCGTTCATAAACGAGTTATACAGCGACCTGGAAACAAGAAAGCAATATCAAGATTGTTGATACGACAATCAACTTACAGTGACCGGGAACTAGATATTGTCATCGTCCATATTATAGTCTGTCAACTGACTGGTAATAAAATGAACCATATAGCCTACAGTAAACAATAGTGTACAGAAGACACCATAAGTTGGTTGACAGTCACAAGGCAAATTGGGGCTTTGGTGTAGGCTACACTGAAATGTATGAAGATCTGCCCTTTAGAGGAGATGGTTTGCATCAAAACGTCATCAACCAACACTTAAAGTAAGCTTACAGTTTTAAAGCGGGCCATCCCCAAAAACAGCCAAAAGAGAGTCCAAAGAGAGCATACTATATTAACTTAAGGGCGTTATACTCATGGGCGTAGCCCAAGAAAATTTCGGAGGGGATTTCAAATTTTCGGGTGGGTTCCGTTGGAAATTGTCGTATTTTTCCACATTTGTAGTTTTTAATTTTTAACAACAGTAATGCATTTATTTCTGGGGTTTGAACCCGTAAAACCACCCCTAAATACGCCCATGGTTATAGTACGCTAAGTGCTTAGGCCTACTGTATATATATATATATATATATATATAGGCCTACATAAACATAGGCATACATTCGTATAGACCTATGTAATAGCTCTGAACTATGAACTTTGTCTCAAAGACCAGTTCAACTCTTATAACGTCGCAAACACGCGTCGGAATAAAGCCCACTTAAATTCATAGATTACAGAACTTAACAGAAGATTAGCCATACATATATTCGTGTTTATAATTCGTGTTTATTATTAATTCAAACTGAGGCACCGCAGTATGATTAAAAGTCATACGATGAACAGATGATTACAAGTAATTACAGCAGTCAATTTAACTGTATGGCAGCCATGCAAGGCGCCATCTGTTTTACTGCTCATTTTACCAACGCCACCTAGCGAGTGGAAGGTTGAGTGGACCCTTGGGAGGGTAGCGGGAATATCAGACTTTAGCACACAAAAGACCAACCCGAATCGCTTCGTAGCCTTCACTTCAACGACTTCTTGTGCTTAATTACGAGGCACAGAATTACAAAAAAAACATAAAAACTATTGTCAGCTAAAAGCTGGTGAACACCTTTTTCCAAAACAAGCAGCATCAACAGAGCTTCTCATTTGAAAAGAAGGCGATTTGAAAATCGCTCGCGCTGGATTGAGTAGGCGATCGATGCGCGGTCGACCTCGGAACCTTTTGCGTATAGGTCTACAGCGTATTTTGTGTGTCGTATTCGTATAGCTTCATACTGTGGTTGTCCATTAACTGTTAGAGTACGCGCAACACTATTAACTGTCGATTGTCGATAACTTGTATCGATCCTAGTCTGAACTTTCACAAGTAATATAAATTAGATAAATAAAATAATGGTCTGACTCCAGGTTACTCTTGGAGTCTAATTCATCGAGCGAGATCAATTTACCGTTCGACCAGATCTTTGCTAGGCGATCGACCAAGGAGATCGATCGAACGCCTCAAATGAAAAGCTCTGAGCATCAATAGGCCTACTGGAGGAACATGACTGGATTAGATTTGACTGGATTGGATTAGGATAGGTCAGACTATACTCAGGCATAGGCGTAGCTACATGGAGGCACGAGGAGGCAGTTGCCTCCTCTTGCTTTCTTTATATACTGGAACTTCTATTGACGAATGACCCCAATAACCAGTATTTTGCCAATGGTCTATGAAGTTGTCTCCTCTTGAATTTAAGTCTGGCTACGCTCCGGTATAGTTGTGATGATAGATTACTCGTTTACGTTTCGGAACCGAACATTTTGACTAAACAATATAATTAAATATTCGGTCATAATGGGTATTGGCAGTTTAATAATCGGCCATACGCGGTATCGGTATCGGGAATTTAATAATCGGCTATACGCGGTACCGGCATAATCGGCGAAAAGCGAAATCGGAACAGCTCTAGTACAAGGCTAACCGATAGAGTACAAGGCTAACCGATAGAGTACAATGCTAACCGATAGAGTACAAGGCTAACCGATAGAGTACAAGGCAAACCGACAGAGTACAAGGCTAACCGATAAAGTACAAGGCTAACCGATAGAGTACAAGGCAAACCGATAGAGTTCAAGGCTAACCGATAGACACGGCTAACCGATAGAGTACAAGGCTAACCGATAGAGTACAAGGCAATCCGATAGAGTACAAGGTAGAGCTGGCCGATTAAACGGCAATAAATCGGTCCGATTATTAGAACAATCGATGTAATCGGGTATCGGCAGAAATAATCGGTTAATCGGTGGCGATGTCAAAATTGTGTTATAATTTAATAATTTTGCTGGAATTATTGCATATTCCAAGTTTTTCATCGATTTTCATCTATCGTTTTACGTCCCTTATTATTTGCCCTATTAAAACATATCGTTAACAACTTCCCAACTTAGTTTAAACGTCCAACCTTTTAGTTGCACTTGCATTTTTACCCAGCTTCACCCAGCTTTTCCTCAGGCGTAATTTTTAACGGCTGCAAATAAAGGCTACTTACCTACTTACTATATTTGCTGATGGGCTTCAAATATTTAAAAACTGTCCATATATCTGAATGGAAACGATATTTAGAGGTGAAGTCTGTGAAGTTGCCTCCTCTTGAATTTAAGTCTGGCTACGCTCTTGCTAGACTGGTCTATGCTGGACTCGACTTAACTGGCTTGGATTGCATTAGACTGTATATGTTGGAGTATAATAGATTAGTGTATCTCTACGGTTATTTTGGCGTTGTGTCGTTGCTCTTCTGACGACGTGGTCTGCTTACAGACACAACGACTGGCCAGACGCCATGTTCGATTTCGCGAGTTATAAACTGGAAGATCTCGACCTATACAACTGGCCCATAACTCAAACAGACATAACAAGACTCAGGCAGGGACAAGTAGGAGCACAGGTCAGTGTTCATCATCATCACCATCACCAGCGTTATGATCGCAGTCATCGTTGACGCCATCTTTTGACGTTAATTTATTATTAGTATTAGGCTACTGTTAATTTAAACGTGCAGCACGACTGGGATACGACACTGGCAAGCACCATCCAATTAAGTTATGTTGAGCGCGGTTAGTACTCAGAAATTAACAGTCCCTAGAATACCAGGCTAACTAACTCAACTCGGTCTTCGATCCTTTCGGGGTTTGGTAAGCTTATGAGTATCAACGCAAGATGAAAGGATAGTGCGTCGTGCTGTTGAACTGTGTGGGTCTCGTCTATGCTTCAACAGAATCCCAGCAGGTCTACTACATTCTGAGAAATTTCTGTAAAGGTGCTGTAGCATCAATTGTTTTATCTCGAGGACGGATTCAGACGGTATAATTTGCTTCTATAATAGGAAGGGGTTCAACACTATGTTGCTACCAAAACAGTCTCCGCAAGTGTTGTTCACATGCTCTGTGAAGTAAATATCGGCTTGAAAATGTTTGTAAAGAAATAAAGGAGAAAAACGGACACTGAAGTGAGAAAGTCGCGAAAATGTGCAAATTTGGAGGAAATGACGGAAATGGTGAGAAATCAAGAATAAAGAGAGCGAGAAGGTAGCCTGTATACAAGCCACTGGAGAAAAGAACAAGTGAAATCTTAGGAAGGTCGTTGCCGAAACAGGCGAATGACCAACAGTAAAACCGTCCGAAGTCTTTAAGTAGCCTATAATTGGCGACTTAAACAGGCGGAATAGAAGACTTTTACAATAAAAAAGGCCATCAAACAACTTTCTACCTTTAGACCTCGATAATGTCGCCCATGTGAAGTTTTGTGCCACCAGTGTCACCTTAACCTGTCCATCTTTTACCATTAAGGTGTAGCCGTTACTGTTAGTATTTACAATCTATCTGTGAAAGTGAAACACGATCGCTGACCGGTGAAGAGCAGGCCTTCGAGTAGGCCTTCGAGTAGGCCTTCGAGCGTATACCTTTGAGACAACTGCACAGAAAACCCGAAGCGCATGATCTGGGCAACGACTGATGCTCGTCATTCTGCGATAGCGCTACATAAATACGAGGAAACAATTTAAATGAAGAATTAATTGTAGCCTATCAATTGAATACAAGTTACGTTGTCTTTGTTTAAGCCTATTTACAATTGTGTCACTTCAAATTTCGGGTCTTAACGCAGATTACTCGATTAGCCCATTCTTTTTGGGGCTGCGAGCATGCAGGCTCCTCGTTTCCAGGGATTCGGCCCATGCCCTTCCCCACGTTGCGGGGCCATAGTTAGACTATACTACAGATTGTAGTTTATGTTTATTTTGTGTGTTTAGTTTTGGGCTGTGTATACGTCCTGCACGACCCAGTATAGCGATGCGGTTCGTGCCTGTCTCGATCAAGTGGACGTCATTCATCGATTCGTTGCCAAGTACCCGGAAGCGTTTGAATTGGTTACTACGGCAGACGGTAGGTGGCGGATTGGACTCCTATAGAAACTGCATCGAATTGAAATTCATTTAACTGAATTGTCTTAGATTCAAAGTCTGACTGGATTTCAACAGACAGCATTTGGACCAATCAGAATTTCACTTTAGATAGAAAATATATTTTGAAATAGGTTGAGTAGATTGAGTTGGATTGTCTAACGTTTGGAATTAGATAAGTTTGTGTGGCTCAAGAATAGAATCTACATTAGTTTGGGATGTGTGCGTACGTATGTGCGTGCGTGTGCATATATGTTTGTGGGTCTGTGTATATGCGCGTGTACGTGTGCATGTATGTATGTATGTATGTATGTATGTATGAGCACTTGTTATAGCGCCCCTTCAAGATTTCTATTCAGAGGCGCTCCCGACTACAGCGCGGACACTGAATCGGAGTTTCACGCCGAAGCGCATGAGCAATTGCGAGTGAAGGACTTGCCCAGGGTGACAGGGTCCCTACGCGGTGGCTTGAGGTGGATTCGAACCCGCAACCCTCCGGTTGCAAGGCACCGAACATACCCCTGCACCACCGTGTGATGTGTGTGTGTGTGTGTGCATATGGGTTCGTGTATGTGCGTGTGCATTTGTGTGTCTGCATGTGTGTGTCTGTGTGTGTGTGTGTGTGTGTCTGTGTCTGTGTCTGTGAGTGTGGGTGGGGGCTTGTGTGTGTATGTATGAGTGTGCGTGCTTAGGTAACTGCATGTGTGCGCGCGCGTGTGGGTTTGTGTGTATGCGTTTGTGCACGCCTATTAACTGTAAGAAAAGCACTTTTGTAGCTCCTTTCTGTAACTCTTGTGGTTTCGACGATTTAAAGGAATTGTAAGTGCTTTCAACAATTCGCGCGTCGGAAGTCTGATTGGCCTCGAAGGAGGTCATTGCATCGACAGCAGCCTCGCCACTCTGCGCATGTTCTATGACCTCGGCGCTCGCTACATGACCCTGACACACAACTGCGACACACCTTGGTAAGATAGGCCTACAACTGAATCGGGTAAGTAGTAATCAATATGCCATTACTACAACAACGACATTGTTTTTCATAGGCTATTGCCATTACAACGACATTTTTCGTACTGCCACTACAAGGACATTTTTTCATAATGCCACTACAACGACAAGTTCAAAGGTCAAACGACCACGGCCTCCGCTAAAAACAGACACCCATTAAATTTGGCCAAGGGTTGCGCGGGTGGGGCGTGCGTGTACCTACCCCTCCCCATTCTTCATTCGCACTACATTGCTCATTAAAGCTCATTGAATATTCAGTATTTGCTTGCTTGGCATTCTATTTGGCCATTTCACACTTAGGCCTACAACCAATTTTTATACTCGCATGCTGACAATTCTTTCAAGCAATACCATCTTTCACTTAGGCAAGCACTCAATTTTTATGCACTAGCATTCATCTAGCGCCCATACACATCATCCATCCTTGCACAAGCATTGCAAGGCGACCATTGTTGCAATGTTTCTTAGTACTATTACACCCATGCTTTCAATTCTTTTGTACCATACAACCAGTTTCTCTTAGGCGCACAGCCATTTAGACTCAATTCAACAATTACAAATCACATGCTACTTTGTATGTTTGTGTGTTCGTGTGTTTGACGCTTTGTGTGAAAGAGTGTGTTTGCATGTTTAGCATTTGTGTGTATGAGTGTGTTTGCGTGTTTGGCTGTTTGTGTCTTTAGGTGTTTGTGTGTTTAGGTGTTTGCGTGTTTGTGTCTTTAGCTGTTTGTGTGTTTAGGTGTTTGCGTGTGTAGCATTTGTGAGTATGAGTGTGTTTGTGTGCTTGGGTGTTTGTGTCTTTAGATGTTTGTGTGAAAGAGTGTGTTTGCGTGTTTGCGTGTGTAGCATTTGTGTGTATGAGTGTGTTTGTGTGTTTGGCTGTTTGTGTCTTTAGGTGTTTGTGTGTTTAGGTGTTTGCGTGTTTAGCATTTGTGAGTATGAGTGTGTTTGTGTGTTTGGCTGTTTGTGTCTTTAGCTGTTTGTGTGAAAGAGTGTGTGTTTGCGTGTTTGCGTGTGTAGCATTTGTGAGTATGAGTGTGTTTGTGTGCTTGGGTGTTTGTGTCTTTAGCTGTTTGTGTGAAAGAGTGTGTTTGCGTGTTTGCGTGTGTAGCATTTGTATGTATGAGTGTGTTTGTGTGTTTGGCTGTTTGTGTCTTTAGGTGTTTGTGTGTTTAGGTGTTTGCGTGTTTGCGTGTTTAGCATTTGTGAGTATGAGTGTGTTTGTGTGTTTGGGTGTTTGTGTCTTTAGCTATTTGTGTGAAAGAGTGTGTTTGAGTGTTTGTGTGTTTAGCATTTAGTGAGTATGAGTGTGTTTGTGTGTATGGCTGTTTGTGTGTGTAGCTGTTTGTTGGGTATGAGTGTGTTTGGTTGTTTGTGCGTTTGTGACTTTGTGTGTTTGTGGCTGAGTTGACGCTCATTTCAGAAGAATATGCATTTCTCATTGTAGAGAGCGCAGCAGCACGGCTAAGAAGCAGAGAGAGGCAGAGAGTTGCTTAGAGAGAGAGCCAGAGAGAGAGAGAGAGAGAGAGAGAGAGAGAGAGAGAGAGAGAGAGAGAGAGAGAGAGAGAGAGAGTGTGTGTGTGTGAAAGAGAGCCTCAAAGCTCGCGTTTTCTCTAGTCATGATGTGGCTGAGTCCTATTGCAATTTTGAAAGACCACTCACAGCTCTTAGCATTCAACATTTGCAGGGCAAACACTTGGCAACAGCTCTTAGCATTCAACTTTTGCAAGGCAAACACATGTCACTGCTCTATTGCGTTGCCCAAACAGCTCAAGCACTCAGTGCTTAAGTCGAAATTAGCCAAACTCGTGGGCTTGTTCATTTAATGCTAGGTACAGCTACAAATTTAGTGAATAACAGACCTATACATTTTCTCAACTGACAACTTTAATACGTGAAGGTTTAGCCGACATGTATTCTTTTAATGCTAAGTCGTGGTCTTTTTCATCATCCTTTTTCGCTCACTAGAAACTTCAGACTTGATCTTATCATACTCATGTGGTTTTTCATGTAACGGTAGTTATATTTCAAATTAGAGAATAACGATTGTTTAAATTTTCATTATCCACCAACTTTACAGCGTGATGTGATGCACTTAGTTTTATTGGGTGTTTACACAGGGCTATAGATTGAGAGAGAGAGAGAGAGAGAGAGAGGGAGGAGAGCGAGAGAGAGAGAGAGAGAGAGAGAGAGAGAGAGAGAGAGAGAGGCATACTCTCGGTAATTGTCAATTTTAATCCAGTCGATTAAGAGCAGAATCATTATTTTCACCTGGCGAGAAGAGCATTAACTAGTTTTGGAGGGAGAGATGCGTAAAATGATGGAGTTTAACAGAGGAATTTTTAGTATGGTTTAGCAGAAGAGAGGGATATTATGAAACCAAAATCTTTAAAGTCGTAAGATCTTTTCAGATTCTTGCGAACTTTACAAAACCAAAAACATATGAAACTCTCGTCATTGCTAACCTTTGTGGAACTTTTCTGAATCTTTGTGAACTTTTCGTAAAACTTAAAGCGTTTTGGATGGGCAGTGTTTAAAAATCGTTCACAAAACCAAAATCTCGGTGAAACGTTTTGATTCTGATGTATTTTGCAACACTTTCGTGAACGAAGGAATTAAAACTTTGAGATTGTCGTAATCTATGCACAAGTTTGATTTCTTAAACTTGAGAAGTAGAAACACATAGAATTGCACAAGTATAATTTTAAGGCTTCTTTCTTAAAATTATAGCTGCATGAGAGAGCGTCGTGCCACATATGGTTCATTGCCAATGCGACAACGTAATACTTTGCTAAGTTTTGGGAAACATTAACTGATAAGACATGTGGCCATAATACGAGGAGGTGTAGGGGAGCGTATTGCGAGGGGCTGAGGCAGCTCCCTCCCCCGCCGCCGCCGCCGCCGCCGCCGCACGGAAGCTGTGGAAAGCGAAGTCGCTTCGCGACTAGCAGCTAATGTAAAGTTAAAACTGTAATCCTTTGAATGTGCATTTCTGAAATCGTTAATTTGTACGCCTCAACGTGTCTAAGTTCCAAATTTTTCATTGCATATCTCCTTTACACGGGTTTTTCCTGTGATGAAAAGTCGGCGAGGATTTTGTTAGGATTTCTCTATGCATGGCAATTGCCTGAAATATGTGTGGTTCATTAGCGGTAGGCGCAGCAGCTGTGGCTGCTGCGTGTCGCCCCCTACCCTCCATACTTTGAATTTAATCATTGGAAATATCATGTGCATTGCGTCTTTACACCCACGTTGGTGTCTCAGTTCTGAGAATAAGCGCAATCGAAGGTTTTTCACGGACAGCGAACATAAATCGCGTACTCATTAAATGTGAAACATTAATCTTTATCAAAAATTCGCTTCATCGTATTTACATATGGTATTTTAGTGCACCTGAAAGAGGTCTATTATACCGTCCATTGTCTTCGCTGATGTTCAAAGTACATTAGAGCACACTGTATAAGCAGAACGAGCGCTCAAATGCTTACATGCCACACGTGGAATGGACATTGCACTCAAACACTCGTGTGCACACAATGAATTGAAAGTTTAAGCAATGTCTGTGTAATTTCATCGCTTTGATAGCCGCTTCTGTAGTGGTGGCTATAGGCGTGTGTGTTTCAATGTACACTACCGCGGGCCATATAGGCTGAACGAGTGACCAAATGCTTACATGCCATGTGCGGGATGGACATTGCAATCAATCACATGAGTGGACTCTGTGAATTGAAAGTTTAAACAATGACAATGCCACTCTGTAATTTCAACGCTTTGTTAACCACTTCGGTCGCAGGAGCAGCAGCAGCAGCCGCATCGTGTTTCATTAACGCCAACCATTGTAGCAGCAGCAGAAACACAAGCATTGTAAGCTACCCGTTTTCACATTCTGGAGTAGAGAAGCAGACAAAGTCCAAAGTTTTCAATCTCTAGAGTTGAGAACCACTTTCAAACGATACAAACACAAGTTTTCTCTTGTGAAGTGTAACAGATTTAAGTTTACCATCGGTGAAAACCCTCGATTGAGCTTATTCTCAGAACTGAGACACCAACGTGGGTGTAAAGACGCAATGCACATGATATTTCCATTGATTAAATTCAAAGTATGGAGGGTAGGGGGCGACACGCAGCAGCCACAGCTGCTGCGCCTACCGCTAATGAACCACACATATTTCAGGCAATTGCCATGCATAGAGAAATCCTAACAAAATCCTCGCCGACTTTTCATCACAGGAAAAACCCGTGTAAAGGAGATATGCAATGAAAAATTTGGAACTTAGACACGTTGAGGCGTACAAATTAACGATTTCAGAAATGCACATTCAAAGGATTACAGTTTTAACTTTACATTAGCTGCTAGTCGCGAAGCGACTTCGCTTTCCACAGCTTCCGTGCGGCGGCGGCGGGGGAGGGAGCTGCCTCAGCCCCTCGCAATACGCTCCCCTACACCTCCTCGTATTATGGCCACATGTCTTATCAGTTAATGTTTCCCAAAACTTAGCAAAGTATTACGTTGTCGCATTGGCAATGAACCATATGTGGCACGACGCTCTCTCATGCAGCTATAATTTTAAGAAAGAAGCCTTAAAATTATACTTGTGCAATTCTATGTGTTTCTACTTCTCAAGTTTAAGAAATCAAACTTGTGCATAGATTACGACAATCTCAAAGTTTTAATTCCTTCGTTCACGAAAGTGTTGCAAAATACATCAGAATCAAAACGTTTCACCGAGATTTTGGTTTTGTGAACGATTTTTAAACACTGCCCATCCAAAACGCTTTAAGTTTTACGAAAAGTTCACAAAGATTCAGAAAAGTTCCACAAAGGTTAGCAATGACGAGAGTTTCATATGTTTTTGGTTTTGTAAAGTTCGCAAGAATCTGAAAAGATCTTACGACTTTAAAGATTTTGGTTTCATAATATCCCTCTCTTCTGCTAAACCATACTAAAAATTCCTCTGTTAAACTCCATCATTTTACGCATCTCTCCCTCCAAAACTAGTTAATGCTCTTCTCGCCAGGTGAAAATAATGATTCTGCTCTTAATCGACTGGATTAAAATTGACAATTACCGAGAGTATGCCTCTCTCTCTCTCTCTCTCTCTCTCTCTCTCTCTCTCTCTCTCTCTCTCTCTCTCTCTCTCTCCCTCCCTCACCATCTCTCTCTCTCTCTCTCAATCTCTAGCCCTGTGTAAACACCCAATAAAACTAAGTGCATCACATCACGCTGTAAAGTTGGTGGATAATGAAAATTTAAACAATCGTTATTCTCTAATTTGAAATATAACTACCGTTACATGAAAAACCACATGAGTATGATAAGATCAAGTCTGAAGTTTCTAGTGAGCGAAAAAGGATGATGAAAAAGACCACGACTTAGCATTAAAAGAATACATGTCGGCTAAACCTTCACGTATTAAAGTTGTCAGTTGAGAAAATGTATAGGTCTGTTATTCACTAAATTTGTAGCTGTACCTAGCATTAAATGAACAGCCCACGAGTTTGGCTAATTTCGACTTAAGCACTGAGTGCTTGAGCTGTTTGGGCAACGCAATAGAGCAGTGACATGTGTTTGCCTTGCAAAAGTTGAATGCTAAGAGCTGTTGCCAAGTGTTTGCCCTGCAAATGTTGAATGCTAAGAGCTGTGAGTGGTCTTTCAAAATTGCAATAGGACTCAGCCACATCATGACTAGAGAAAACGCGAGCTTTGAGGCTCTCTTTCACACACACACATACACTCTCTCTCTCTCTCTCTCTCTCTCTCTCTCTCTCTCTCTCTCTCTGTCTCTCTCTCTCTCTCTCTCTCTCTCTCTCTCTCTCTCTCTCTCTCTCTCTCTCTCTCTATGGCTCTCTCTCTAAGCAACTCTCTGCCTCTCTCTGCTTCTTAGCCGTGCTGCTGCGCTCTCTACAATGAGAAATGCATATTCTTCTGAAATGAGCGTCAACTCAGCCACAAACACACAAAGTCACAAACGCACAAAAAACCAAACACACTCATACCCAACAAACAGCTAAACACACAAACAGCCATACACACAAACACACTCATACTCACTAAATGCTAAACACACAAACACTCAAACACACTCTTTCACACAAATAGCTAAAGACACAAACACCCAAACACACAAACACACTCATACTCACAAATGCTAAACACGCAAACACGCAAACACCTAAACACACAAACACCTAAAGACACAAACAGCCAAACACACAAACACACTCATACATACAAATGCTACACACGCAAACACGCAAACACACTCTTTCACACAAACAGCTAAAGACACAAACACCCAAGCACACAAACACACTCATACTCACAAATGCTACACACGCAAACACGCAAACACACACTCTTTCACACAAACAGCTAAAGACACAAACAGCCAAACACACAAACACACTCATACTCACAAATGCTAAACACGCAAACACGCAAACACCTAAACACACAAACACCTAAAGACACAAACAGCCAAACACACAAACACACTCATACACACAAATGCTACACACGCAAACACACACTCTTTCACACAAACAGCTAAAGACACAAACAGCCAAACACACAAACACACTCATACTCACAAATGCTAAACACGCAAACACACAAACACACAAACACCTAAAGACACAAACAGCCAAACACACAAACACACTCATACACACAAATGCTACACACGCAAACACGCAAACACACTTTTTCACACAAACAGCTAAAGACACAAACACCCAAGCACACAAACACACTCATACTCACAAATGCTACACACGCAAACACCTAAACACACAAACAGCTAAAGACACAAACACGCAAACACATAAACACACAAACACCTAAAGACACAAACAGCCAAACACACAAACACACTCATACACACAAATGCTAAACATGCAAACACACTCTTTCACACAAAGCGTCAAACACACAAACATACAAAGTAGCATGTGATTTGTAATTGTTGAATTGAGTCTAAATGGCTGTGCGCCTAAGAGAAACTGGTTGTATGGTACAAAAGAATTGAAAGCATGGGTGTAATAGTACTAAGAAACATTGCAACAATGGTCGCCTTGCAATGCTTGTGCAAGGATGGATGATGTGTATGGGCGCTAGATGAATGCTAGTGCATAAAAATTGAGTGCTTGCCTAAGTGAAAGATGGTATTGCTTGAAAGAATTGTCAGCATGCGAGTATAAAAATTGGTTGTAGACCTAAGTGTGAAATGGCCAAATAGAATGCCAAGCAAGCAAATACTGAATATTCAATGAGCTTTAATGAGCAATGTAGTGCGAATGAAGAATGGGGAGGGGTAGGTACACGCACGCCCCACCCGCGCAACCCTTGGCCAAATTTAATGAGTGTCTGTTTTTAGCGGAGGCCGTGGTCGTTTGACCTTTGAACTTGTCGTTGTAGTGGCATTATGAAAAAATGTCCTTGTAGTGGCAGTACGAAAAATGTCGTTGTAATGGCAATAGCCTATGAAAAACAATGTCGTTGTTGTAGTAATGGCATATTGATTACTACTCGGGTAACATGTGCGAGTAATATAAAGCATCATAGTCATATCTTACATAGGCCTAATTATATCTATCATAGATATCGACGACCCTGTCTTTCAATCAGGCCTAAAACTTTAAACTTAAAGTAAGGGCATCTCTTTATTTATAGGAGCTGAAAATGTCTTAATTTTATTACTACTGTTGTTGTAGGCCTAAACATTGTTATTAATAGGCTATTTTGATTAAGATTTAAAAAGTGGAGTTCAATAATGTAACTAAATAACCCGCAAATGCATTAATATGGATGTCTAAGCGTAAATTTAATATCAATGTTTACTTTATTGGGGCGTTTCTGATTTTATAAGTTAAATTGTAATTATATTTCGTATACTTTAGTGGGAGTTGGGCGTAATTAACTCATGTACATGCTTCAAATAACCTGTTAACCTGTCTTTCAATGATTAGGGCCGAGAATAATAAACGTGATAACACGAACAGTTCCGTCATTGGTCTGACCGACTTTGGCAAAGTGAGCATCATAGTAATACTATTAAGTCTAATTGCTTGTTAACATCTGCAGCTACCGTATATATTTATCCAGGTACAAAATAACAACAAAATAATAATAGACCCTAGTACTGCTGCTGCTGCAGCTGCTGCTGCTGCTACTACTACTCATAATAATAATAATAATAATAATAATAATAATAATAATAATAATAATAATAATAATAATAATAATAATAATAATAATAATAATAGTAATAGGCCTAGTAATAGCCACCTCAGATCGAATAAGCCTCTCTAACATGTTTTCCGTCTTATCTTCGACACATATAGGCCTATCCTTTCGGTTTAAACAGGAATCATAATAACAACGACAATGCTTTAGTCGTTGCAATATACTTATCGTAATACCCGATAGCTCCGCCAGCTGGTAATCTTTTTAGTCGGCTTAGCCAATTAATTTCCATAAAAGTACTGAGTTCCTACTTGATATAAGCCTACTTAGTCCTTCCCGTGCAGGTCTGGACATCGGGCTACGTAGCTTCTCCAATCGTCCATTTCAATCGTTATTCCTCCGGCTCAAGTAATAAGACTGATTCATTACATGATGATGACGACGATAATGATGAAGATGATGACGATGACTACGATGATGATGATGATGTCGGAGACGTAGTCATGTTGGAAACGTCTTTATTTTATCGCTGCTGTCACATTATTATTATTATTATTATTATTATTATTATTATTATTTATAATTTAATTACAGGCTAGTTTATAAAGCGCAGTCTAACATGACTGAATAATTATTGAAGCGGTAGGTAAATTTAATGTGCTAAAATAATGGTAGGACGTAATTCGCGAGATGAATCGGCTGGGGATGTTGATCGACCTGGCCCACGTTTCCAAGGCAACGATGGTAGCAGCCCTGCAGACGTCAGTGGCCCCAGTCATCTTCAGCCACTCATGTGCTTATGCACTCTGTGCGCATGTCAGGAACGTTCAGAACGATGTACTCAACATGACGGTAAGACCTACCGGGAAAGCGATCGTCTGTAAAAATCACACAGGGCGCTATATAAATGCATAGTTACGTTACAGGATGTTATATCTACCGTAAAAGAGTGGGAATGGTTGCATAATATAGAATAGCAATAACAATGCTCTAGTTGGCCATGTTGGGCAAATTTGTAATGCTGATGGTCATGATGATGATGGTGGCGGAGGCGGTGTTAATGGTGGTGGTGGTGGTGGTGGTGGTGGTGATGATGATGATGATGATGATGATGATGATGAGTATGTATGTATGTATGTATGTGTCAATGTATGTATGCAGGTATGTATGTTACGTTTGTACATGTGTGTGTATGTAGCAAAACACTTAATATAGCGCCTTTTTATCCATCTAGTTTAACTTGCGGAAATCTTGCAATCTTGCAATCTTGCTTGCTTGAGCCACAGGCTAAAAAGTCAAATCTTGCGACGACTAATTCGATCACTTACAATCATTCAATCGTCATGAAACTTGGCAGATAGACTCGCCCTCGCAGACACTTCATTCTATCAAAATTTCAGCTCCCCAAAAAAGGCTAGCTTATAGAATCGGGGACTCAACTTTTCGAATCGGGGAATCCCCTTTTCCGATACGCAGCGTTGCCATTGGCCAGCGTTGCCATTGGCCGCAACAGAAACGGGTGCGCTGCCTCATTAAACGCATGCTATGTCGTAAAATGAACGCGGACTATATATTTGTAGAGGTAACTGCTTCGTAAGACGCATTATAGGATACTAGATGGATATAGTAAAAAACTTTGTTTTTACGGGCTGTATTTTATTTACACTTAAGGTTACGATTCGGGCGGCACAGTTTCGTATGGATTGCAGTTGGCGAAAGCGGAACCCTGGGAGGCTCAGAAGAATTAAACTGTGATAATTCCCGCGAATTATGATAAACTAGTGAACAATGGTAGTTTATGAAATAGTTTTCGTTCCTTTATCATTGTTGTTGTTGGTGGTGATGATGATGATGTCGACAAAGTTGTGATCTGCTATAGAAAGTCAACGGAGGAATCGTTATGGTCAACTTCTATCCATATTTCCTGACTGGCAGCGAGAACGCGACACTGGGTGACGTCGCAGGTAGGCGCTACACAAAATATGCCAACTTTATATATAATGTTCGAAAATGATTAGAGAAAAACTGGGGGAAAATTAGCTTCTCAATAAAGAAATCCTGCTTGTAGGAGAGATGGCGGCTATGAGGCTCTAATGCTACTGAAAAGATTTAAAGTTTGAAATGGTTCATTTGAATCATTTGTCAAAACTGGCAATTATGGACTTTTCTAGTTATCAACTGAACATTGGTTGCTTACACAGATGAACTTTCTATTGTTAGTTAACTATAATACCACTTAACGCAGGTAGCGTTACGTATATATAGCTATACGTAATAGGAGCTAAGCTTATATTAAGTACCTAGATGCATACATACATGCATAATTATGTACATATCCGCATGCCCGCATGCATACTATTCAAGCTATCCTGTCCTAGTTCTGCTCTAGCACCATCCCATGGCTCAGGGCTTTTTTTTAGCGTGCAGTTCTACACAAAATGTGCAGTTCTAAATCAATTTGTGCAACTGTAAAAGCATTTTTGTGCAGTGAAAAATTGCTAAAAAAGGGTCATTGTCGAATTGGGAAAAATTGACCATAGGTTTTGAAAAAGAGAGAAGAGGTTGTGCACAGACATGTAATTCTGTACAGAAAGTGTGAAATTTAAGGATAACAATAATTCCCCTCTCAGCAGGATTCAGAGGAATGAAATTTTTGTTTGAAAACTCTCGTTACTACCCCCTCGAAAATTCTTGAAAATCTCTTGTTACTACCCTACCCCCTCGAAAATTCTTGGAAATCTCTTGTTACTACACCCCCCCGGTCGTCAACTTTTCAGATAATATGTTGGATACCCCTGAGAACCCTCGATTTACCCCCGACAGCAAGGGGAGTAGATTAAACACTGGATTCTGCAGTTGTCAAATTTCCTTAGAAAAAGTCCTGCCATGGCTGATCATCATCATCGACGATTTCCACCGGAGCACCATACTGCCTCTTCGGCTTGAACCCTCCCTCCCGGATGCTGGTCTGGCACTCAAACCGACCAAACAACCTGGCTCTTACAGCTTTTATTTGATAAGGTGCCGTGATTAAGGATGGGCTCCCAAACGTGATTTTTTTGGAAAACTGGGAAATTTTGTAGATTAACATTTACATATATACATATGTAAATACAATGTATGTATGTATGTATATATATATACATACATACATACATACATACATACATACATACATATATACATACATACATACATACATACATACATATATACGTACGTACGTACGTATGTACGTACGTACATACATACATACATGTATACAGCAGGGCATATTTTAAAGAATTGTCAGTGGTGGGACAAAAACGTGGTGAGAGTAAAAAAAAAAATCGCGCATGAGCGGGAAAAATTTTTTTGGCCCTTTTTTCATCATTTTACACAAAAGAGAAACTATTGGCTAATGAAAAGTATAAATTTGTTTCACTCAGACTAGAGCAGTACCAATATTCACTGAAATTTACAGATACTGATTCTTCAGTAGTTCTTTTCTTCAGACTAGAGACAGTAGCAATAGTAGGCTTATGTGCGTCGACTTTTCATGTGTTCAAAACGATAACCTTATGGTATTTCTCAATGTCATTTACATGTATAGCAGGTCTATCCTGGATAGACCTGCTATACATGTAAATGACATAGACTATCCTTATTAAGCAATTATTTGTGTGTGTTAAAATGTATAGAAGGTAGGGTTGCCACCTCCTAAGGATACGAATCCGGGAGATTCAAGGAATTTTTTTAACATTTGCAATTGTGGTGTCGTTTAACGCATAGGAGATCATATCGAAATACGGGAGACTCCCGCCCAATCCGGGAGAGGTGGCAATCCTAATAGAAGGCAGTCATAACTAGGCTACCCTCAGAGGCTAAATTTAAGTTCTGCCGGTCCGTGACACTGAGAGTTAATTCCTGCCGGTCCGTGACACTGAAAAGTTTGGGAAGCACTGATCTAGTTGACAATGCACAACCGGTATCACACCCTTCATGTAGATGTGGAATATTTGAAACCGAATGTAATGTAATGTAATGTAATGTAATGTAATGTAATTAGCAACTTCTATTGCGCCGGTGTCTAATGCACAAGGCATCAACCGATGGCGCATCAAAACCATCCGTAATCAGGTCAACATCCAGAAGATCAGTCTGTAAGAGACAGAGAGGCAGCCTAAGGTAGATAAGCAATTTGAAAGAGGTAAGTTTTCAGCCGAGAACAAAATGACACAAGCGACTGAGCACAGCACACAGATACAGGAAGAGAGTTCCAAAAGGCAGGCCGAGCAACCGAAAAAGCTCGTTCACCGAGAACAGTTCTTGATTTAGGTATGACCAGACAAAGACAATCAGATGACCTCATTGAATAATGATAAGTCACAGGAATAAGAACAGATTTTAAATATTGTGGTTGGCCAAACTTCAAAGTTTTATAAACTATGAGCCCCAGTTTGAAACGAATTCTTTGCTGAACAGGAAGCCAATGCAGAGATTTTAGCAGAGGGGTTATATGTTCATATTTGGATGTATTAGTTATGGATTTAGCCAAAGAGTTCTGAACACTCACACACACAATCTGTAAATTTGCTTAAAGTTCACCAGGGAACAGCTGTCCGTTGAACCAATGGAGTTCTTTCTATTATCATTTCGTGGCATGGCTAAGCCTTTTTAGTATGCCTTTGAATGTAGCCATCATTATAATATGGTCTTGCTCTAACAACAAACGCTCAGCTGGATAATTAATTGGTGCAGCAATAAGCATCTCCACACGGATTGATGGAAGTTGTGAGCACGGTTGTTTGTAACAAGAGAATGAATAACAGCCTGGCGTGGTAACTTAAGGCAGCTTCACATTCTCCGTAGACTCTGCAGTTATAAGTGGCAACTTCAAGATCAGTAAAGCACATTCTACTTAGCTTCCAAATAAATATTTAAAAATTATAATTAATATTAATACCTCACAAAATGAGTGGTGGGACAGTGGTGGGACACAAATCAGTGGTGGGACATATCCGAGCAGTGGTGGGACATTTGTCCCACCACTTAAACAGTTAAAATATGCCCTGGTATACAGGTGCTAATACAGGAAAGGTGCATGATGCCACTTGTTCACGTAATGATGAGGTTGACGACAACGACGACGTTGATCATATCATTCTCCTCATATGTAGGCCTAAGATTAAGATTGACTGATTTTATGTGCGTGTAGTAACTCTCAGGTGCTCCAGATAAATAAATAAAAGTTTGAGTGAAATACTATTTTAAGATCACATCAACTACATAAAGAACTACATCGGCGTCGATCACGTCGGAATTGGAGGCGACTTCAACGGTATCGAAGTGTAAGATTTCTTCCTCTGCAGTCGTATACTGCTCTTACGTAGTGCTTGAACTGTGCTTAAAGCACACTGACCATAGTAATTCAACTGTAATTGCATATTATGCAACTGTAATCGCAAATTTGTATAGCGCCGGTTTATGACGAACAATGACCAATCTTTACCCCAACGAAACACCTCAGATGCATTGCTGACGCAACTTGACAAAACACATAATATACCGCGATAGAACGGTATGGTTCTCAAACCATTATTATCCTATTATGACGTTACCATTATTTCATTTGAATAAAGGATATACTTACTTACGTACATATATTATAGACCGTGCAAGCTCCCTGCCAGAAGTACCATGAGCATTAGATGGGTCCCATAGACTGTATATGGGTCTCTTATGGGAATGTCGGTCCTATATATTGGCTTCATGTGGGAATTAATGCTATAGCTGTAGGGGCCCTACAATTTTTGCCCTACTGCAATTTTTATGACAGAGTAAAACAGCGTTATGACGAAGCTTTTAAAGTGTTTTTAAAACTGACCATTTGCAGTAAGTTAGCCTTGCTTTCCACTCGGCATCAGTGCATTTTCAAAATGTTTAATACCAGACCTGTGCTGTTTAGTTTGTCATAAGTCATAAAAAACTGATGATTTAATTTTATTATTTATTAGAACTTACCTCATGGATGACGACATGCCTTCGAAACTTGTTACTTTACGTGCATGATGCCATGGATGGCATAATCCTGCCAATCATAATTCGCACTCATTTTTTGTGGATTGGTAGCATTGCGGCGAAAAGCGAAAATGAAAAAATGTGAAATGTAGGGCTACAATTATATATCATCGACAGGAGATTGTCTGAAGTGATTGGGGATTGGGGACCCCCTTTGCTCCTACAAATTGCACACTGGCTGACGTCACTGCTCCTGACATAGATCAGTTTAATTAAAGCTCATGAAATTGTTCAATCTGTTTTGTGCAGCACTCCAGTTGGCCTGGAAGACAGTTCAAAATACCCGGATCTGATTGGATTCTTGCGGACGAATCGTGGTTGGACTGACGATGAGCTCAGGAAGTTAGCCGGAGAAAATCTCCTTCGCGTATTAAGAACCGTGGAACAGGTCAGTATAGGACTAATCTAATTATATGTATACTGGTTTAATGTATGTATGTATGTATGTATGTATGTATGTATGTATGTATGTATGTATGTATGTATGTATGTATGTATGTATGTATGTATGTATGAGCACTTGTTATAGCGCCCCTTCAAGATTTCTACTCAGAGGCGCTCCCGCTACAGCGCGGACACTGAATCGGAGTTTCACGCCGAAGCGCATGAGCAATTGCGAGTGAATGACTTGCCCAGGGTCCCTACACAGCGGCTTGAGGTGGATTCGAACCCGCAGGCCGCAACCCTCCGGCTGCAAGGCACCGAACATACCCCTACACCACCGCGCCCCATAGTATGCTAATCTATGTCTAGTTCAGAGAAGTCCAGTGCAATCCAGCCCATGAAAATCTAAATGAAATCTAATCTAAATCTAATTTGAATCTGAATAAATTTAGATCCTTCCTGAATCTGATCTGATCTTGTTTAATCTAATAATAAATGTTCCGTTTCTTTAAAATTGTGTCATGTTTAGTTTAAGCACTCTGTTATATTAAATTTCGTCGATTGTAGGTGAGTCTTGATTTGTCTGCGACGACGACTCCGCTGGAAAACCGTCTGACGGGGACAGACCTTTTTAACACCACCTGTCGATCCATCACCACCTAAGGACGACGACGGCCACTCCCTTCCGAGGAGACAACACCGTCCGTCGATACCAAACACCATTAATTATTATTCATTCAATTAACAATTACAAATCAGCCAATTATTATATGGGACAATCTGTCAGTCAATAATAAGCAGTTAAACATATATGACAAAATAATTTCGACGACCAGGTGTAGTTGTTGTAACTTCTGACAAAAGTTCATGCCCAAAAAATGCAAACATAATGCATACACACACACAATTATATTCTACATACATACAATGTCATACATACATACTGAACATATTATATACATATCCTCTGACTCTATCTTGTCTGTCTGTCTATCTGTTTGTCTCTGTCTCGGTCTGTCTGTCTGTTTGTCTCTGCTTCTGTCTCTGTATCTCTTTCTCTATGTCTCTGTGTCTATCTCTGTGTCTCTCTGCCTGTCTCTGAGTCTGTCTGTCTGTCTGTCTGTCTGTCTGTCTGTCTCTGTCTCTGTCTCTGTCTCTGTCTCTCTCTCTCTCTCTCTCTCTCTCTCTCTCTCTCTCTCTCTCTATATATATATATATATATATATATATATATATATATTTCTCTCGCTGGTGTTAGAGTAATCATAATCTCAACTTCATCTCTTTGGCCCTACTCGTTCGTCTATAGTCCTGACCCGGAGCTAACTCTTCTCAGTCTGCATTACTCTGAAATCTACGTCTTTTCCTTAGCTATTCTACATTTAGAATCATCTGCACTGTCAGTAATACTTTAGCTGTTTCTACCTTCCGTGCAGACTAGCAAACTTTTCCCGGATCTCCCACTCCATTCATCGTGCCAGGAAAGCTGGAGCCTGTGTTTAAGCTACCTGAAATTCCGAGGTCTTTTACTTGGGAGCTTGCTTGTGATTCAGCTGGTACTGCTGGTCCATTTAGCTACTTCGGTTTGAGCGTAGGCTGCGTCTCATGTGCCTCTGTGTTAGAGAGCGTGCGGATCGCGGTTCGCCTCCGGAAGTCTCGGAAGGTGGATTATTTAACATATTTAAATCACGGGCTAGCACGGTCCGAACACGGGGACATTAAATGGCGTGGCACCAATTCAAACGGGCAGCGGTGTGGAGAGATCTCACCCGATCAATTGATTCAATTCAGGGTCGAGGTCAAACGGTGGTATATTATATAAAAAAAACCGTGTACATTTACAGCTGCTGTTGATGATAGCTGCTGCCTTTGCTCTATGTGTTTGAATATCCAGGAATCCATGCCACGGGTATGCTCAAAATAAGCTGCCATG